>RCUC01132707.1:0-29393 GCA_003697995.1 Taxidea taxus jeffersonii
GCCGGGCCGCCGCGCTGCCCTCCGCGCTCACCCCGGGGGCGCCCGGGCCTCCCGGCGGGGGCGGAACACGAGGCTGGGGGTGGGGGGGTCCCCCGGGTGGTCCCTGGTGGGCTTCCTTGTCCCGGGCCTCAGCTAACCTGCCATCCCCCTGTCTCTGGGCGCCAGGGAAAGGAGAGTGTCTCCGGTGTGGCTGCCTGGTGGAGGAGGGGCCCTGTGGGAGTCTTTTGGAAGCATCCCTCCGCTGTGAATCAAGACCCCACAGAGCCCCGCCCCGCTCCCTCCTGCAGCGTCCAAGTCCCTAAGCCGGATTTGGGGGTGAAGGGTGAACTCTATGGCTCAGGTTCCTTTGGGGGCGAGGGCTCTTCCTCCGCGCAGCCACCTAGGTTCATCGCGGCCGGGACTGGGTCCCCGTGCGGGCGGGCCCAGCCTAGGAAGACACTAAGAAGGATTATAAAAAGTGCGAATGTGAGAAGGAGGTTCTGTGAAACAAGACGGGTGGACACCTGTAACGCAGCAGCGACATGGCAGTAAACATGTGGGTCTCATGGGCCCCATTCCAGGCCATCCGCGCGTTTAGTTCTCATTCACGACTCTACTACTCTCCGGTCAGCGCCCCCTGCCTCTGTTTCCCGGTCTTTCCATCTCTCTGCGTCCGTCTCTCGCTCCCTCTCTTCTGTCTCTGCCGCCGCCTACATCGGAATGCGGCTCCGTGTTTCTGGTTCCCTCTTTGTCTTTGGGGCTGTCTCTTTTTGAGACCGTCTCTGTCCCTTTCTGTCTGCCCTGTCTCCGTGTGCCTCTGCCTCTGAGTCTCCCTCGCGCGATCGCTCTTGCTCTCTGGCCTTCTTTCCTCCTCCCCATTCTCCTCCGTCTCCTCACCCCGCCCCCGCCCTAGGTAGTTCAGCGGACGGGCCCAGGGCCAAGGTCGCCCCCGGCTGGGCCTTGCCCGCGCTGACAGAGCCTCGCGCCCGCGGCCCAATTAGCGCGCGGCGCGAGGGACGCGGCATCTGGAATTGCGCTGCGCTCACGGCCAAGGCCGATTGTTTAGTCTGCGCGGCGGGGCGGGCGGCCCGCGCGGTGGCCCCACATCTGGAGCCGTGGCCAGACGGCCCTGCTGGCGGCTGGCCGGGGTGCGTGTGCATTTTTAACTCTGGGATTTGCTGACAAGTTAAGAAGTCAGAAAGTCAGTGGCGGCGGGAACTGGCGAGGCGCGCAAGGAAGGGAGGGGCAGGCCCGAAGCCCGGGCGCACACGCCGCCAAGGAGACACGCTCCCGGGGCGCGCACAGCCGCTTGGCGCTTTGGCCCAGTGTGGCTTTCCCCAAACCTGCCCCCACCCGCAGCTGCCGAGCGCCACAGCCGCGTGTTGGCTTTTCTTCAGGATTGCTTCCCTCCCCCGCCTCTATCCTCTCCCACTTCTCCTTCCTCTTCATTAATTAAGTGGCTGAATTATTCCGAAATCCCACACTCCCCAGCTGGTCGGAGCTCCTTGGAGGCCAGCCTCTGAAGGGGAAGCCTGGGAATCTCAGCGCCCCCCCACCCGCCCCCACGCTTTGGAGGAAAGGCAAAGAGGCCCAGAGAGGGCCAGCGACTTGGACGAGGTGGCACAGCAGTTAAGTGGCAGAGCCAGGACCAGAGGCCAACTCTCTTGACCCCTAATATGGTTCTTGGCTCAGTTCTGGGCCCCCTTGGGGCTGGTCCAGACTGATGAGTATTCTCAAGTCGTCTAAGCTCCTTCCCATCTTTAGAAACGTGCTTCTGCACTTCCACTCATTCATTTAACAAATATCTGTTGCTCACTGCTGGCGAGGCTTGGGGAATACCCCTGTAAACAACACAGGCGTGTTCTTGGGCTGCGGGACAGCCATTTGAGAGCAGAAGCCAGAGACTTCATGGTGAACAAGCAAGTCCACGTGTGTCCCCACTTTGCAGACGGACACTCTGAGGCCCAGAAATGTTACCTGATTTGTCCCAGGTCACACAAATTCACACGTGGTACAGCTGAGGTGCAAATTTAGGCCTGACTCCAAAGCCAGGACTCTTTGCGGTCCAGAGAACTGCTTGTGAATTTCGGAGTTGTCCACACCTGGGTAACTGGCATCCGGGGTGCTGTACCATTTCCTCCCAATAGCAAAACAAGTACTCACCAGGCCTCAGCTATAATGATCGTCACTAGCATTTGTGCACACCTTTCATTTTCCTAAGCCACTTTCCACTCACTTAGTCACTTTTCATCTTCACCACAACTTAGAGATGTAAAGCATTATCATTTCCCTGTCTGGAAACCAAAGCCTGCCAGTGGGCCCAAGCTTCTTGGTAACAGGCCTCTTCCTTTCCTTTCCAGTTTTGGTCCGTTTTTCTCGTGTTCTGTTTTCCATGGAAACAGACCTCGGCACCCACCCTCGTCCCCAAGGGAAGAGCAAGGACATCGTGCCTCTGAGATGTCTCCCTGCAGGGGAGAGGGGTGACTGTGCATGGCTGTGGGTTCTCATGCAGCCTCCTGAGAAGCCGGGCCTGCTTTTCAGGGCCGCACGGCCACACAGGGCTAGGGACTTTGGGGTTCAGCCAGCTCCTGATGCGTCACCCAGCAGTCACATCCCCTCTCTTGAGATGGGGCATTTGGGGCAGACCACATCTCCTTTTCCTGCGTCACAGACTCATTTGAAAATTGGCTGGAAGCTCCAGATCCCCAACATTGAGTGGTTCACGTGCATGCATATACTCACACACTCGATTTTCATGCACTCTCAGGAGGTTTAGAGGCTCCTAAAATGTGTCCATGGATTTCCTAGGAATTCCAAGAGCCCCACATTCCAAATCTCTGTACTAATGGTTTCTCCATTTGGCAGCCATTGGCAACTCCTGGAGCTAGAAATAAACCACACAACACCCCTGTGAATTCCCTGGAATCCTTTTGGGATTCTTCCCACGGAGAAGTCAGCAGTTCGAAGACCTCTGGCCTCTTCTTTCTTGAGCCTTTACCTTGGAAGTTGTCATGTCACAAGAAGAGGCAGGGGACATCCCCATGGGGCCAGGGAACTCAGCTGTGTTTTGACCCCAGAGCGTGTGTAAACAGTGTGTCCCTGGGCAACTCCTGCTTTAGATAAAGCCTGGATAGAGGAATCGACCTCCTGCCCAGCATCATCACAAGCCACACCTTACCTGTTCTCTGCACCCATCCCCCTAGAAGACCATCCATCCAATGGATCCCAACAGGGCTATGGGCTGAGCAGGGAAGGTCACAATGCCCTAATTTTACAGAAGAAGCCGATGAAGCCCAGATCTGAGCAGCGGGGAAAGTCTAGGTTTTCCCAGCTCCTAACCCAGGCTCCTTGTGGTCACCAGTAATGATGGTGAGCCTACTGGGTACAAAAGCTTGTGCTGGCTGGAAAAGTCAAGAAGTCAGCAAAGGACACTATTGAGGTGCCTCTCATGTCCCCAGGCCTGCCTCTTAGGTCCTGTGCAGCTGTCACGGCCAGGGGGCAGTGGGCACGGAGGACTAGCCTTTCTGCTTCCCACCTATACAGTTTATCCAGCGCTGGGCCCCAGCGAGCTTTACTCAGCCCACAGGGCAGCTGGGACTTGCCCGGGATTTATGGCCCTGGGGACAGCCTAACTAAGGAGGGCGGGAGTGAATGGATAAATAGCCCGTGGGGGGACAATTTGACAATGTGCTCTCCCAGTCCTTCAGGGAACTCCCAGGCCCCCCACCCCCCTTAAGTGGCTCATTTACCAACTTTCATTGGCTTTTCTCCCTTCCCTTCCCTTCCTGTCTCACTTCCCATCCCCTCCCTCCAGTTTCCAAGGACCACCTTCCAAATAAACTACCTGCACTCAAGTTCTTGTCTCAGAGTCTGTTTTCAGGGGACCCAAACTAGACACACACACACACACACACACACACACACACAGCACAGAAAAGCCTGCTGCTCAGTCATGATGGGATGGCACCAGTAGTAAATGCTGACATGCACGGAGCTCTTAGACTAAGCGCCTCACTTAGCTAAACACATTCATTCTACATTCGCTGCCTTTAATCCCACCACCTGCCCCCCACCATAATATACCTATTTTACAAAGTAAGAAACTGATGCTCACAGATTAACTTACTCCAGGTCCCTCTGCTTAGTGGTAAAACCTGGCTGTAGGCCCAGACCTTTCCACCTCCAAAGCAGTCCAGTAATGACCACACTGGGCTCCCCGGAACCAGTGCTGTAGGAGCCCAGAGAGATACAGAAGGACTAGCCGGTAGGGGACTGCCTGGAGGAGGTGGGACTCAGCTTGGGTTTGAAGGACAGAGTAGGCTTTCACCGGTGGGGTGGAAAGGTGGAGGGAAAGTTCTAAACAGGGTGTGAAAGTGTAAAGAACTTTGACAAGAAGGTGAGGAGCTGGGTCTGGCTGCTCAGGGATCTGTGTCTAGGAATTGGAGCCGGTTAAGGCCTGCCTGTGGAGGCCTATCAGCCTGAAGGAATGGCCTCTTTTTTTTAAGATTTTATTTATTTACTTGACAGAGATCACAAGTAGGCAGAGAGGCAGGCAGAGAGAAAGAGGAGGAAGCAGGCTCCCTGATGAGCAGAAAGCCCGATGCAGGACTTAATCCCAGGACCCTGAGATCATGACCTGAGCTGAAGGCAGAGGCTTAACCCACTGAGCCACCCAGGTGCCCCGGAATGGCCTCTTCTTTCCCCTTCCCCTGACTGGCCTGTGTCAGAGAGTGCTCAGTCCGAGCTATCTCCAGGAGCAGGGATGGAGGAAGCGGGTGGGGACTAGCCTGGGGAGTCCTGCCATCCACCTGGCCTGTCCTGTTTCCCAGCCAAGCATATCCCTGGTCTCCCTCATCCCCTGTTTCCAAGTAGTAAATAGATGTACAAAGCGACCATCTCCATTTAAAGTGCTGAAGACCATAGGGAGGAGGGCCTGCAGGCCATCTGGGCCCTTGTTTGGCAATGTTTGTGCTCACAACAAACCTGATAGACAGAGATTTATCGCCGTTTTCATTAGCTGGGGTTGGTTTGGTTTGCTGCTTTTCCACCGTAGTACCCCCTCCTCCCCGCCGCCCCCCCAACACATACACACACTCACTCCAGAGTTTACAGTGAGTGGGAGGGCCAGGGGCCTGGGGGAGAGGGGAGGAAGGAGGCTGAGAGCAAGGTGTGGGCTTGGAGCAGGGTGTGGGGAGGGAATTGGGGGCTCTAAATGTGTGCGTGTCTGTGTGTCTGTGAGTGTGTATGAGGGAGTGAGGAAAGACATTTGCAGCAATACCCCGCCCCCATCTCATACTCATCCTAATTGTTGAACAGAGAGGCTACCAACAGTCTAAGACCTGGCTAGCCATGCCAGGCCAGAGGCCCAGGAGGACACCTGACCTGTGTCCACTCTGCGCTGAATGGATAGAACAGAGGCTTATCCAGCCTTCCTCCTGTGCCGCTGTTCTGGGACTTGAGCTACATTCACTTCTTTCACCCCCAAACCAATGTTCCGGAGCAGACACTCTGGTTAGTACTATTCCCTTCGTGCTGGTTCCTGTCCTCTCCCACTGAAGGCAGTGTCCCACTCTTCTGGGGGAAGGAGTCTGGACCTGTGTGTTTCCAGAGGCTGCGGAAGTCCTCTTTACCCACCGATGTGCCATGCGCTTCCACGAACCCCAACTGGGAACCCGTTTCTTAGGTTCCCAACTAGAGGTTCCAGCTACAGGACTGCTCCAGGGCAGCCAAGCTGGCTCTCTGTCCCCGGGAACCTTGCCCATCCCTGTCACAGCTCCTTTCGTCACATCCCGCCTCCTCCCTGCCATGCCCTCCCCACACCTCCACAAGGCACAGAGTTCTTCCAGCCTTCAAGTTCATCTTGATGTCCCCCATGAGGCCATTCCCAAGCTTTCTCAAAGTGCTCCTGGCCTTCCAATCAGAGACACTTAGAGCTGCCCTTCGAAATTACCTGAAAACAACAGGAAGAAGCCAGAGAACATGGGCTCCCACTCTCAGAAGCAGAGCCGCTTTACATTATGTGGTGGAGTCCTGTGTTGGATCTCATTAGAATACAGGTGCCCTATTAAGGGGGGCTGGGAGGTCAGCTATTCTCATCTTATGGTTGACAAACCAAGATCAAAATATCAGACAGCCCTGGGAGCGAGCAGGGCCCCCAGAGGGGGCGTGGGGGAGGGGCAGCCTGATCACTGAGTGGCCCTTGTGGGAATTCTGAAAGGGGGAAGAGAACAATCTGGAACCAAAACCAACGCTGATTCTTTCCTTGGTTTGGCAGGAACCCTTAGCTTGGCTTCACGTTCCCTCGAAGGGGCCATTTTATGTGATAGTAATAACAAATGTTTCATAGCACTTACTGCCTGCCAGCTCGGTGCATCTCCCCCCACCGCCCCCCACGCCCTCTGAGGTGGGGTAATTGGGGATTATTATCATCAGGCAGTTCTCAGAGCTGAATCAACCTGCTCCCGGCCGTTCAGTCCTAAAGAGCAGGGCTGGCCTTGGCACCCGGCAGTCTGTGAGTGGAGACTCTACTTTTTTTTTTTTAGATTTTATTTATTTATTTGTCAGAGAGAGAGAGAGAGAGTGCGTGCGAGCACAGGCAGACAGAGTGGCAAGCAGAGGCAGAGGGAGAAGCAGACTCCCTGCCAAGCAAGGAGCCCGATGTGGGACTCGATCCCAGGACGCTGGGATCATGACCTGAGCCGAAGGCAGCTGCTTAACCAACTAAGCCACCCAGGCCTCCAGCCCCCCACCCCACCGCTAGTCTGCTATCTCCCCAGCTCCTGTGCTGGCCACGCCATCCACAGGCCTCTGGAGTCTCCAGAACGACCTTTCCCCCTGGGGCCACATCGAGTCCACATTCTCACTATCAGGCTGGGATCTGATTCTCTTTCCAGTTCAGTGGAAATTACCAAGCATAGGGGCCCCGGGTGTGGTGCAGGGGGTGCGGAGGGAGGGAGAGTGAACAAGGCAAATAAGACCTAATCCTGGCCCTGGGAAGTTTTCCACTCACCTCTTCTGGACCCAGCAAAAGTACAAATGCAGGCCCATAGTCCATATGTCTAAATATTTAAAAGTTATAAATCAAGTTAACAAACTGTTAAATAAAATATGTTCTATTCTCCTAGGCTGACACATATACCTTCTAGAGATCAGGAAGGCCACGTTCAATTTTAGAGTTCTCAGGCTCCTTGGAGCTCTGCACAGGGCAGTGCAGGGACAAACTTTCTCTGTGCTCCCCAAGCCTCTGCCCGCCCCCCGCCCCCGTACCTTCCTTCCCCAACTTCACCTTAAACTTTGAAGGGCTTCAGTGTGTACACACCCCAGCTCTGTGCACAACCCCTGTGCTCAGCTGGAAGCAAGGGCAGGCTTCCCCCGGGGCAGGGTGGGGGGGTGGGATGTGTGGAGGACCCAGGGCGGTGGCCCTGGGGAGGCAGCCCGCACAGGCCCTGCACAAGGACTCCTAGCCCTCTCTGCAGAATTCCGGAGCTCTGGGTATCTGGAGAGCGATCTGGAAGAAGGGTGGCTCCCAGCGCAAACTCCTTGTCTCGTGAGAAGGGGCAGAGGAGGCCCTAACTGGGAGACCCTCATACCCAGTTCTGAGGTCCTAGAGCTCAGCATGGACCTCCCTTCATCCCCCTGCATCTAGCTCCCTTTTATCCAATCAGGCAATGTCTGAATATCCTGAGGACTCTCCTTTCTAAATAGTTGTCTGAGCCCCTATGGTCCAGGCCCCTCTCATCTGTAACTGGGTCACAACAGCCTCTCAACTGACCTCCCAGACCCCCCTGTCCTTCCCCCTCTCCACAACCAGTGTGATCTTTCTCCAGCACAACCTGGATCATGATGAGGTCAGGCTTGACATGCTCTTGGCTCCCAGCTACCCACTAGACAAAGCCCAAACTCTTCAAGCCCCCTTGGCTTCTTCCCCCAACCCCCCAGCAGCCCCAGCCCACACCACTCCCACCTCTGAATTCTGCTCTGGCTCCTCTATGTCCATCCCAACTCCTTGCAACACGGGAAGCATGCTCCTCAGTGCTTGCTGTCCCTCTGGCCTATGGTCTGTGGCCCATCTCCCTTCTGGACCAGTTCCTCCTCTTGAAGTCCCAGCTCTGATCAAACTTCCAGCAATCCTTTCTTGTCAAAAGCTCCATCCTGGGGCGCCTGGGTGGCTCAGTGGGTGAAAGCCTCTGCCTTCGATCCAGGGGTCCTGGGATTGAGCCCCAGCCTCTGGCTCTCTGCTCAGCAGGGAGCCTGCTTCCTCCCCTCTCTGCCTGCTTTTCTGCCTACTTGTCATCTCTGTCTGTCAAATAAATAAAAATAAAATCTTTAAACAAAATTTAAAAATAAAACACACACACACACACACACACACACAAAGCCCCATCCTGCCTCCAGGTCCATCAGAGGTCCTGACTCGTGCTCTCATGATAGAGTATCTCCACTGTACTGTAATTATCTCTAATCTGACCACTTCTCCATACACCAACCTCCTCACCCACACCTGGACTGTTGCAGTAGCTTCCTAACTAGCCTCCTTGCTTCCACTCCTGCCCCCACTCCAGGCAGTCCTCTCCCAGGAACCTTCTAAAATGCTCATGTCACTCCCTCTTTAATACCTCCAAGAGCTCCCACATTACTGTAGAATCCACAGCCCTTGCTGGGATCTGGCCTCTGTTCCCTCTGACTCATCTCTTCTTGCTCATTCTTCTCTAGTCGCACTGGCCTCCTTTTTCTCCTTGCACACCCATGCATCTCTGCCTCAGGACCTTTGCACAGGCTATTGTAGCCCTTCACTCAGGTCTCTGCTAAAGTGTCGCTACCTCCCAGACCCTTCTCCTGCCCACTGTTTCATTTCCCTTCATGCTCTCATTTCCACCTTGCAGGTTATATATCTCTCAGTTTATGTGTGGCCGCCCCAACCATATAAATTCCACAAGAGCAGGAACTTGGGCATTTTCCACCTCTGTGTCCCTGGGGCCTAAACCAGCATCTGGCACATAGTAGGTGTTCAATAAATATTTGGCAAAGAAATGAATTAATCTGTTTCTGCTCCTATGTTTTAACTAGACTGTGTTGCTCTGAGAGCAGAATGCATGGCTTATTCAATCCAGGGTCCTCACCGCTTAGCCTGGCGCTGGGCACATAAATGAGGCCTTTGTTTAGGTCAAGGAGAGAAGGGCAGGAGCATCCCATGTGCAAAGGCACAGAGGTGACTTTAGCTGAGGTGGGAGTAGGGAGGGGCACGAAGGCTGCTGGAAATACTTGCCCCTAGATACAGAGCATTGCAAGGTCTTTGGCCAGAGACAAGAATTTTCTACAGAAACTAGAAAAGGGGGAAGAGTAATCAGGAAGACAGGGAATTGACTGAGAGATTGCAAACGCCCCTCATGTCCCAATCACAGATCCCAGAGGAAGAGGCTCATTTTGGAGTCAGACACCACATGCTGTTCCTGTTTTCTGAGGCCTCTGGGTCCGCTTACCTAGGGCTTGGCACTTTCTACCTCTACTCATTGCTGGTGAACACAGCTGTCTGCCCACCCCTGAGGCTGCCTGGATTTGCAGGAGAAGCTGTATGAAGAAGCAGTCCCAGGGCTCAGTTACCAAGAAAGTCCTGGAGAAACAGGGTGACAGAGTATCTTGGGTCTCCCCTCCCCCTTGTCCACCCCCAAAGCTTTACTCTGGGTCAGTTGGAGCCTGAAGTGGCTTTTAAGCAATTAGACTGAGCGCTGGGCACTTGCAAATCTAATTGTTTCAAAAGCCCTTGAAGGGTTTGAGTCTGAGCTCTTAAAATGCCAGAGAAGAGGGAAATCAGTGAGGGTGGGAGGTGTGGAGGCCCTGCCTTCTCTTCCCCTACCCCTCTTTCAGCTCTCCATCTTCTTGGGAGGTTGGGGAGGGGCCAGTTCAGGAAAGAAGAGCCCTTTCCCCACCCCCCAGTCTCTAAAGGCCCCCCTCACCCTACTTCAGGTCTCCAAGCAACTGTCTGATCAAACTCATGCCCGCACCAGCTGAGCTGAGGAGGACTAGTGCCACCCTGGAGGCAGACGCCCCTCCCCATGGGCAAAACACCCCATCTTCAACCCAGAAAACATGTCAACAGCTTCCCTGGGACCGCACACCTATTTACGGGCTGGATGCTTTAGATAAAAAGATACTCCTGACCTCAGAGAGCCCAACAGTCAAGAGAGGGAGAAAAGACCTGCCCTGGAAGAGCAGAAATGCCAGGAAAGTGGATCCTAGGAGAGATGTAGAAGCTGGGGAGGTGGGCGGCGGGGTGTGTATGTGTGATGACACTCCACAAGGAGGTGGCATTTCACCTGAGCCTCAAGGGTGGGGAGGGTTTTGCAGGTCCAGCTAGAAAGGAGGACCCATCATGAGTTCACAGAATGAACATGAACCAGAAGCCGACCATGGATGGGCAGAGAACCCTAAGGACCAACCTCCTCCCCCATCATGTTCTGACTCAGTTTCTAAGCAGCTCAGGGGATTTTGTTTGCATTCTCTAAGCTTTGGAGATCCACTGGGGAGCTTTGGATCACTTTCATAGGTAAGTAGGAGAGTGGAGTAGGCACGGTCCACCCTCTACCCCTGCCCCATTTCAGCTAAGGCTACAGCCCTTGGCCTTTTTACATTTTGAGTTTCAGTGTAAATTAAGTTTATTAAAGGGCTGTACTAGTTTTAAGCCACTCCTCCCTCTGTAAACTGCTGGTTTAGATGGTTCCTTGGGTCCCTTCAAGCTCAGAGCTCAGAGTCTTCTCATAGCTCCCCGCCAGCTCTTTGTCTACTGAGAAAGACAGAGAGAGAACAAGCCCAGAGCCTTCGTTGCCAGTGGCCCTGCTTGGAAATTCCACCTGAGCCCTGATGTCCTGGTTGGATCCCTTCCCAACCACCCTAAGGAGCTCAGCCCCAGGACCAGACTAGGAGAAACTGATCTTTGATGCCTGAAAATCCACCATCAGAGCGCCTCCTTGTTCACTGCAGGCAAAGCCCCCTGAACTTTATTCCTGAGGATGTTACCTTTCCTTTCACTGAATTGTGACAAAGCCAGCGCCAGTATACCCACGTGGTGTGTCAGAAGGTAGGCTTGTCGGAGCTTGGACCGCTGCCTGCCAAGCCGCTTCGTGTTGCAGCTAGGGCTCTCCGATGGGAGGGAGGCCCTCCAGGAACGCCAGAGGAAATGACTGAGTAAATCAGAGAATGAATGGACCAACAAAGAGGCCATTGCCAAGATACTCTGCTCTCACGGAAGGGTTATTTTATTTTATTTTTAAAGAGTTTTTATTTATTTGACAGAGACACAGAGAGAAAGAGAGAGAACACAAGCAGGAAGAGTGGGAGAGAGAGAAGCAGGCTCCCTGCTGAACAGGGAAGGGAGCCTGATGCAGAGCTCGATCCTAGGACCCTGGGATCATGACCTAAGCCAAAGGCAGATGCCCAAAGATGAGTCACCCAGGCGCCCCACAGAAGGGTCATTTTAGAAGCTGTTATCAGTCATATTGACTTTGGTGTGAATGAAGGATCTTAGGGCAAGAGTTGATGGGGATAGGAAAGATTTTGGAAACTGGTTGTCACTATATAAAAGAGTAAAACATAAAGGGAAGGTGATGGGGGCACCTGGGTGGCTCTGATGGTTAAGTGGCTGCCTTCGGCTCAGGTCATGATCCCAGGGTCCTTGCTCAGTGGGGTCTCTGCTTCTCTTTCTCCCTCTGCCTCTCCCCCAGCTTGTGTTCTCTGTCTCTCTCTCTCTCAAATGAATAAATAAAATCTTTTAAAAAGGGTGGGGGGGTGATCAAGCGCAAAGCAGGCAGTCACATAATTTTGTCCCCACCTGCTACCCCCACCTCCCCGCCTTACCTCACCTCACCCATCACACTCCCCCACCCCTCACACCCCCCCACCCCTTTTTTTTCCCTGGAAGCCTGGCTCAGCTCTTGGCCCAGGTGCTGAAAGGTGCCCTCAGGGTGAGAGGAAAGATATTTGGCCTGGAGCAGGCCGGTGAGGGGGACTGAGTGTCTGTCTGGGCCCTGCCTAGGGGTGTGGCGGGCAGAGTGTAAACACAGGGGAGGGGCCATGGCTTCCGGCCTAAGCTCGGGGCAGGAAGGAGTGGAAATTCCTACCTGCCTTCCTCTCCCTTCCCCACCTGCTTTCACAGCCCCTTCGTTTCACAAAGCACAGACTGGAAGTTCACAGAGCCTCTGCACGGACACCTTCCCTCGTCCAGGGCTTCGGCCCTTATGGAGGTCCAGGACAGGCCTGCCTTTGATCCGGCCTCTGGGGCCCTGCTCTCAGAGGCCTCTGGCTCTGCCCCCTTCCCAGGGCCCCTTCCCCGGCCCCATCCTCCTCTTAGGAGCAGCTTCCTACCCCGGTAGGTTTAAAAAAATCAAAAACAATAAAATCTCCCGTGGGTCTCCCATGTTCATAGGTTGAGAAGTCAGGTGTGTGTAACTTGGAACAGGTCCCTTAACGTTTCCGGACTTCAGCATCTTCCCAAAGGGACAAAGTAAGTGTGAGGACAGCTTGAAAAGTGTAAAGCATCCTTCAAGGGTTAGGAAAACTTATGAGGCCTTTCAGTTGCAGGTTCCAACCCTGCCTCTACCTTCTACCCTAAAGGTGAGTGGTCTTGAGCAAGTTACTAAGTTCTTAGTTCCTCTGTTTGCTCATCAGAGATGCTCATGTGACTTAGCTCAAAGCTCCAGGAGGGGGATTCAGTGACGTAGTGTGTGCAAAGCCACCCAGCCAGGGCCACACAGTGGGGAGGTAGTTCGGTATTGTTATATTTCCTTGAACTTAAGATGGCAAGGTGCACCATCATTTTATGTTGCACTAAGAAAGAAATACTGCCATCAGTGGATTGTGAGACACACCTCAGATTTCAGAGATGGATAGATGTATATTAGAATTGATGAAATAATGTATTATCAGGAGGACAAGGCAGGGACAACAAGAATGTCAATCTCTCTCTCTCCTCTTTTTTTTTTAAGGTTTTATTTATTTATTTGAGAGAAAGAGAGACAGAGAGAGAGTGTGAGTATGAGCAGAGGGAGGAGCACAGGGAGAAGGAGAAGCAGACTTCCCACTGAGCAGGGAGCCCAGTGACGTAGGACTTGATCTCAGGACCTGAGCCAAAGGCAGACACTTAACCGACTGAGCCACCCAGGTGCCCAAGAATGTCAGTTTCTGTTATAGTAGCTCTCTACTCGGGATGCAGCTTGGAATAGGTCGATACACCCAGGGTATATCTGAACTTTTTAAAAAATTTTAAGTGCAGGGGAAGGCAGAAGGAGAACCCTGAGATCATGACCTGAGCTGAAATCAAGAGTCAGATGCTTAACTGATGAAGCCATCCAGGCGCCCCAAGTGTATCTTCATTTAACCAAAACCTCTGGGGTGTGACCCAGTCATCTTTCTGTGCCTTGGTTTCCCCAGCTGCAAAACTGGGATAATTATAGAAGCTACTTTCTGGGGTTGTATTAAATAAGTTAATTCATGCAAGTGATTTAGACCCATGCTGTGCCCACAGAAATACTAACGTAAGTGATGTCAGTCAATGTTAACGATTACTCAGTTTAGTACCCCAGGTCCTGGCCCCCACCAGGTATGTCCTAAGTGTTGGTTGAATGCAGTAGATGTTACCACGTGATGGCTCCTCTGCTCCCCACCCCCCTGCTCGGAGAGCCCCACTCTGGCTTGCATCCGGGGTGGGGACCCAAGAAGAGGCTCACCTGCTCAAAGGCCTTCCTTCTGAAGTTCAAGGGAGCCACGCCCTTCCCAGGATCGGTGCCCGGACCCTGCGGCCGCAGTGCGGTGGGCGCCGCTGCCCCTGGACCTGCCACGGCCCTGTGGAGTCAATGACAAGAACCAAAGTTCTCCTCCAGCCTCCACCCCTCCCCTTTCCTGCTTTTTTTATTTTCTTTTCCATGAAGATCTGCCTGCATTGCTCCTCTATCAGGGCCTGGAGGATAAACATGCGGTCCTGGGGCAGAGAGACCCCAGGCTTGAAAGCCCCGCTGCCCCCACCCCGGGCAGCATAAACCCAGGGCTTTTAAGCAAGGAATGGTTTTCAGTAAATCGCTCCTATCAGCAGAAACCTTTGAAAGGGTTTGTTTAAAGGCCAGGGAGATAAACAGCAAGAAGAAGTGTTTGTTTAAGATGTATGTTCTGTGTGGCCACTCTGGGGCCCGGGTTCACATCTGAGGGAGAAGAGCCACTCAGAGACCAGTGTGGGGGCCTCCCAGGGGCACCCAGGGCCCTGGGTGTGGACTCCAGCCCAGGCCCGGACTGAGCCTCAGAGGAGGGAGCTGAGCTGGGTGGCACCTGCGGGAAGAGAAGGGGGAATGAAATGAACTGCAGGGAGGGAAAGGGCGGGGGGAGGGGGCCCCAGAAGGACCTGCTGGTTGGAGACCAGGTAGAAGTCTTCCAGGGAGCTCCCCCAACTCAAAGTTCAGACCACTGACTCGGGGCCCACCTCCTCATGGCTCCCTAGTCAGCAGCCCAGTCTGGGACCAACAGCTCCGTGACCTTGGACAAGCCCCCTAACGCCTGCCTCGAGCCCTGGTTGCTCTCCGTTGTGAAAATAACACACCAGCCTCAAAGGGATTAAGGAACGTGTATGTAGAGCCCCTGCTCCATACCGGACACTGTTCTAAGGGCTTGGGATCTGACCATCAACAAAATAAACAAGGCTCTGTCCTTCGGGAGCCAAAAGCAGAGGGAAATCGTCAGGGAGCAGGATGACCGAATTATGACTACGGTAGGGGAACAGAGCTCTGGAAAGAAATGGAACAGGGCACAAGGGACTGGGAAAGGCTGGTCGGGTTTGGCCTGGCTGAGAAGGTGGCCTTGAAGGACGTACAGATCTCAGAGGGGCGAGGGGCCCACGTGGAACCCGCAGCTGGGGCAAATGCCCAGGAAATAGAATGAAATGCTATCCGTTAGGCCCATCTACAAGCCCAGACATGGGGCAACTCCCTCAACTGTCTGCGGTCAGTAAGGAACAGCTGCTGTGGCCACTGTCACCGAAGCAATTACTGAGAGGAGGGGCGCTTTCAAGGAGGAAGCAGGACTTGAGCTGGGTTTCCCCTGGAATTCCTTTTCTCTGCCAAGTAGAGAAGAGAGAAAACGTCCGTGGAGCAAAGCATGGTGAAGATGCAGAGACAGGCAGACCAAAGACAGAGCTCATTTCCCCAAACTCAGTGGATTCTCCAGGAAAGCCCTCAGCCTGGCAAGGGGTTCCAAACTCCGATTCTGCTGCTGCTTCTTATCTACCGGGTCATCTGGGGCAAGTTTCCTGGGTCTATCTTTCCTCTTAGTAAGATGCCAATAATATATCCCCTCTCCCTGGGTGGTTGGGGGGATGGAAGAAAGTATGGTGGGTATTTGCACCTAGAACATAGTAGGTGCTCAGTAAATGTTGGATTAGTGCTTGGGGCCTCCCTCATCCTTTTAAAATCCTTTTTGGCTCTTCCATGGGAAGGTGAAGCTAGATGGTTGATGGGCCCACTGGGTCCCAGAATTGGAGGAGAAGTTATTGGACAGCTGAGCACTGTCTTCATGTAGCTGAAAGGCTGTCCCACTGGAGGAAGTTCAGATTTGTTCCTGGACCCCAAAGGGGAAGGAAGGAGTTTGGGGGATGCTTACGCTCAGGAGGGATCTTCCAGTGGCCAGTGCTGTCTACTGGCACAGCTGGCTTCCTTGGAATGAGTAAGCTCCTGCTGATAACAATTGTCAATATGAGCCCAAGGGGCTAGGTTTTAGGTGGAGTTTGAGCAGAGGGGACACCTGCTCTGGGAGGATTTTGGACCTGCTGGTTTTAGAGTCCCTCCCAGCTGTGAGGTTGGGGTATTTACTTCCAATCTTTCCCCGGGCTCCCGGGTCCATCAATGTCTGCCCACACGCCAGACCTTCTCTATCACCTTGTGGAAACTTGCCTGACCCATGTCTTTAGGGTTCTGCCAGGGAACAGGCCAGCATGTCTGATAGCCAAGTCCATGCTGAATTTGGAAGGGTCCCAGATTAACATGTCACTCCCACAAGGTAAGCCAGGTGCAGTTTAATGGAGTCTAGGATGTGTTAACTCAAAGGTATGTGGGACAGTGTAATTTCAGGCACTGTGGGAGAGACCAAGGGACAGATATGTTTGGGAAAACATGCCTGAGTAGTTAATCAAATAGATTCTAGTGCCCTCCGAGCCCTACCTAAGGTAACATCAGCTTCAGCTAAAATCAAGGCCATGGCTCAAAGATTTAAAGGGCTGGAGCCTTGGCCAGTCCTCAGCCCGTCCTCGCCAACCAAAAAGTAGCTTAAGCAGCAGGGGGATCTCTATGCTCCTCTCCTTGCCCTGTGGACGCCTTGCCAAGGAGAACCCACTTGCCTGGCAGCTGGAAGCCAGCACTTTTCTTTTCAAAGCCTCTGCATCTCCTTCCCCTCCTCTTTCCTTCCCGCCTCCCCCCACCCCAAAAGGAGGATGCCCCTTCTGTTGAGTACACAGCCTGTAATTTTGCTGTCAGATCTCAGCCAGGAGGTCAGTGTTGTGACTGACTGTGTAAGGATCGCTCCCTTAAGGGTAATTACACTAAATTCCCCTCTGAAGGACAGCTCTCTCTGGATAGAATACAAGAATCCCCGCAGCCCCCATTCACGGAAATTCATGATTTCTGTGGTTGTCACTGGCACCCTGACAGCGAGACACTTCTAGGTGCTCCAACCACTTGGAGGTGAGTCTGCAGGGTGGCAGGACCCAGGCAGGGAGAAGGGGTGGAGGGGCTGGTCAAGTAGCAAGGGGAAGGGGAACACAGAGGGACCACCCTGGTAACCTGGGGTCCTGGGTGGCCAGCAGGGACTGGACCAGAGCCAGGAACATCGCCACCTTCAACTAGGAAATCGGGACAGCCCCTGCTGACATCCAGCTAGGAGAGGAGACCGCCCCCCACACATTCACTCATTCCTTTGTTTAACAGGTTGGCTTTGAGCGCCCACCGGGCCCACACTAGACTGGGCGCTGAAGGGTGACTCCAAGATGGGCGGCAACTCCCTCTGGAAGGAGCTGGAGGGCTCTTGGACAAAACAAGGCACTCACAGGTGGAAGGTGAGTGAATATCCAAGCCCCTGCCCACCATCCCCAGACCGCTTCGGAGGGGCGGAGGGGAGACGGCCTGACCCTAGACCCTGGCTGCTCCCATGGCCCAGAGCTGGGATGCAGAGACCTGCTCTGGTGCTTCTCCCCACCCTCCCAGGGAGACCCTGGGGGGAGCTTGGGAGTCACTCACCCACGACAAACAGTTAAAGGGAAGAAAGCGGGTCTGGCGATATCAATGCACTTTGATAACAATAAACTCTGCTTTTAATTTATGCTAATGTGTAGGGCTGTGGTGACAGTAAGAAGTAAATTACAGAGTGGCTTTCGAGCTGGTAATTATCCCTCCATTTTTCCCTGCTCTGGAAGATGGACACACAATTATGCTCTCTTGCTGTATATTAATACAGATTCTTGACATCTTCAGCAGACCTGGAGCTGTCATGGAGCTTTTTGTCTCCTTTAATTGAAAATTAATGGTTACTGGGTTGCCACGGAAACAGAGGCCACGGACGCCAATGGCGCTCACGTCTCACTGAGGGACTGGCGGCGGCAGGAGTCCGGAATGACCTTGAAAGTTAAAAGAAAAAAAAAACTTAAAAAAGAAGGGGAGAGGAGGGGATATGAGGACAGGAGGGGGGGAGAGTGTGTCAGGGCTGAAAGAGAAGAGAGGGAGAGAGAGAAAGGGATGGGAAGGAGAGAAAGGGAAAAGAGGGAGAGGAAGCAGAGGGAAAGAGAAGATAAAAAGAAGAAAGAAAGCTGCAGCAGGTTGGGAGCAGGGATGTTTGAGAGGAGGGCATTCGATTAGGAAGTTTTACCTCTTGATTTTGGTCTCTTACCTCTCTCTCTCTCTCTCTTTTTGGTAAGACCCATTAAAAGACTAAAAGCCGGATCTCAGCTCCAAAATCCATGATACTACAAATCTGTATTAGGAGGAAGGTCAGCCTGCGCCCAGAGCCCCGGGAGGAAGAGACAAAAGCTCCTTGGTGCCCGGGGAGGTGGTGGGCAGAGCCGGGGGCAGGGCCGAGGTGTGCTGAGTGGGCACTTGCCAGGGGCCCAGTGGGTGGTGCTGTCAGAAGGGGCGGCCAGAGAGGAGGCTGCTTCATGGGGATCCCAGGAAGCTGCCACAACATTGCTCCAGCAGTAATGAGCAGGTGAAAGGGCTCTGTCGGCTGGGCCTTCAGCTTGAAGACACAACAAAAGAGCTCAAATGAGTCAGAGATGGGGGGTAGGTAGGGGGAGGTGAGGATGGTTGGTTTGCTACCAGGAAGATAGGAGATAAAGGGAGGCATTTCCATGGGCCTCCAGGACAGCTAGTGGCCCTGGGCGCAGGAATGTCTTTTTCCTAGGAGAACTTGGCAGGCCCAAGAGGGGCTCTGGGATTCCTGGGGGTTCCAGCAGAGAAGGTGGGCTCCTCCTTCATCAGCCCACCTTCCAGTCCCACACTCCAGAACATGGGCTTCAGAAACGCAATGCAACTCAATGATTACTGGATGTCTACAGTGAACCAGGAGCCAAGCCAGGGAATTGGGTGCAGAGTCTGACACTCCAAGTGGAGGTGAGGGGCGGATTGGGGGCAGTAGGAAGACAGACACATAAACAAACATTGCAAAGTCAGCCACACACATACACACACGCACACGCATGTGCCACACAGATCTCTATAGGAATGTTCATCACAGTGTAGTTTATAATAGAAAACATCTAGAAACACTCCGGATGACCAAGAATTGAGGACTCATAAAAGCACAGGAACTCCTCTTTATCTGTGGTTTCACTTCCCATGGTTTCAGTTACCTGTGGTCAACCTCCGTCGGGAACTAGATGATCCTCCTTCTGACATATCATCGAAGGTCAACAGTGGCCTAGCACTAAGCGCCAATGCCTGTTCATTCCCTTCACTTCATCTCGTCCCGTGGGCATGTTACCATCACACGTCATCACAAGAAGAGGGGCAAGTACATGGGGCACCTGGGTGGCTCAGTCAGGTAAGCATCTGCCTTTGGCTCAGATCATGATCCCGGGGCCCTAGGATCGAGTTCGGCATCAGGGTCCTGGCTCAGTGGGGGGGCCTCCTTCTCCCTCTGCCTGCTGGTGTTCCCTCTCTCTCATTCTGACAAATGAATAAATAAAATCTTATTAAAAAAAAAAAAAGAAGAGGAGTGAGTACAGAACAGTAAGATATTTTGAGAGCAAGAGGCCATATTCATATAGCTTTTATTACAATTGTTATAAGTATTCTATATTACTATTAGTTAATGCTGCTAATCTCTTACTGTGCCCAGTTTATAAATTAAACCTTATCATAGGTGTATATGTATAGGAAAAAAACATAACATATATAGAAGATGTGGTACAATTCATGGTTTTCACTGGGCACCCACGGGGGGTCTCAGAGCATATCTACTGAGGACAACTGTATACACTTTATGACCGCCCCAAAGGATGGAGCACTCTATAGTCATTTCAAATTATGTTGGAGAAGAGTATCTAATGACCTGGGGACAAGGTTCTCCATAGTTTGTTTAACCAAAAAGCCAGCTTATGAAACGGTAATGTCACAATTCCATGATCCTATTTCTAAATTTTTGAGATATATATTCATTAAACATGTTATGCTGTGATAAAGTTACATATGTGTATGTAAATGTGAATGTGTAAATGTGTGTGTAACTGTGTACTTTAAAAAAGTAGAAGATACAGTAAAGTCCTCCCATGGTTGTCTCTGAGTGGTGGAATTATGGCCAAACTCTATCTCCTTTTGGTATTTCTGTATTTTCTAAATTTTCTGCAATAAATAGATATGACTTTTATGGACAAGTTAAAAAAAAAAAAAGATGTATTTTTGAAATTAGCTTTTCTGGGGCACCTGGGTAGCTCAGTGGGTTGAGCCTCTGCCTTTGATTCAGGTCATGATCTCAGGGTCCTGGGATCAAGCCCTGCATCCTGTCCTCTGCTCAGCCAGGAGCCTGCTTCCCCCCTCCTCCCTCTCTCTGCCTACTTGTGGTCTCTGTCAAATGAATAAATAAAATATTTTTTTTTTAATTAGCTTTTCCAGAAACCTGTCCCAGGGAGGTAGAAATTCCCCGGCAAGAGCTACCCACACACTGAGACTAGGCCCCCAGGCCCAGGTGCTTTTCCCAAGAAATCAGGCTTGGCAGACCCTTTCCTCAATTACCAGTACCCCACCCAGGCTCTCACTCTCACCCAGACACTTTCCCACTCCTACCCTGTCCACCCTAAGGTGTCCTCAGATGGGGTGAGGGACTGAGGCCCCCAGGAGGGACTGTGTGGTGGGCCAGGCTAAGCAGGTCCTAAAGCACATAACCCTGGAGACCAGGAATGACCCTTCCTTGGTTCCTGTGTGAATCTCAATCCCATTCTGCAGACCAGGCAACTGAGGCCCAGAGAGGCTAATTGACTAGTGCCAAGCCACACAGCTAGTAGGTGGCAGAGCCATCTCCCTCCGGATTTGTAGCCTCTACACCTTCCTCCGGATTTGTAGCCTCTACACCTTTCTCTCCTGCCTCACCCTCCACTGGGTCCAGAGAACTTGGGAACCAAGTTTGAATTGCTTGAATTTCTGGAATAAGCTCCATTCTGGGAAGTTTACCCTGATAAACTGCATCTTTTCATGGTCTTTGTACTCTTGGCTTGCCCTTGGCTGGGCTGGGTGGGGGTAGTCATGTCCCCCCTAATTAGAGCAAGGAACTGCAGAGAAAAACTGGCTGTGAGTGGGGCTCCTGAGAAATGCATCCTTTCCTCTTCCCAGACACATCCTTAAATCCCTGAAACCCCACACTCCCCTGGCAAACGGGATCTCTGGGATCTCTGTCCCTCATCCCTAACTCCTGCCTTCCCCCCTGCCAAGTCTCAGTCTCCAAAATCAGATTCTGAGCCCCCTTCCTCTGGGACACTTTCCGGGGGTTAACTTCCTGCCACCACTCTCATTGCTTCCTACACCTTGTTAACAAAACTACCCTCCTGGCACACATCCTCTGTGGCAGGACCTATCCAACTACTTTTCATGTGTTCCCTCCCTTTCCCTAACAACCTTAGGAGGGGCACTACTGTCTTCTTCCACTCGGTTACAGAGAGGTCAGCTGAACTGACCAAGGTCACACAGCAGATGGGTGCCAGAATCAGAACCCAGGCAGCCTGAAAACAGAAGCCACACTCTGAACCAGCCCACCTGTGACAGTGAGTTTTCACTGATGTTCTGTCACACTGGCTGACCTGTAATTCAGAATCCCATTTCACTGGGCTATCGTGACATTTGGATGACTAGGCAGGTCAGGGTGATGGCCTTTCCCCAAAAGAGGGGATCTTCCATTAAGGTGGGTGGAGACAGGTTCACCCCCTATCCAGAGGGTGTCTGGCATCTGCCACAATGTCCTGGTTGATTCTGCCCTCCTTAGTCCTGCCACCAACATTCAGGACAGGCTCTGCATTGGGGGGACAGTTCCCGAGGGGAGGTGGCCGGCCCACTGGAGACAGTCGCTAGTGAAGGGTCCCAGGCAAGCCTCCCCCCACCCCCCACCCCCGCCCCATGCATGTGCCAGACCCCCTGAGCCCTTGAGATCCGAAGGAGGCCCGGCATCCTCTGTTCTCTGACATCCTCCACCTGGCTGGCTACCTGCCCTTCTCCTCTCTCCTCTGTCCTTCCCCCACCTCCCCATGGGGCCCCAGCCCACTTCCCTCCCTGCCCACCTTCCCAGAGTGAGAATAAACAAGAAGACAAACCCGGTATCATCGTGGTGGTGGCAAGGGGAGCAAGGAACTTGCCTTCATTTCCCTGGTTTCCCTGATCCCGACCTTAATCCCCGCTCAGCATCCTGTCAGCCGGGTTGTTCTCAAGCTGACATTGCTGCAGGCGCCTTCTCGGCAGCCTTTCCTCAGATCTGCCTCCTCCAGGGACTTCTAAAGAGGAGCCTGAGGTTTCTCTGTTACAGCCGGCTTCACTCGATGCCCTCAAGCAAAGCCTGGGCTCCCAGGGGGCCGCAGGGAGAGGGGGCGGCAGGGGGGCAGTGCCAGGCCTGACTGACGTTTTCGCAGGAAGAGGGGAGGATGGAGATGGCTCTACCCCAGAGGCTTCCAGAGCGAGGGTCAGACCTCGGGCAGGAGCCCCACCAGAGCTGCTGGTCTCCTCCAGTGGTGGGGGACTCTTGCTCAGATGTGTCGGCCCAAGAGGGGAAACTGAGGCCAGAGCCCAGGGAATTCAAGCAGGCACTGGCTCTGGTTAGGGAGGAGGTAGAGGGGTCTGCGATTTTCTGAGTCTGCATGGAGATCACAGCTCAGGGTGGATTTACAGAAAGGACAGCTAGGGTCTGCCCTGCTCATGTAGATGAGAAAACTGTATATATGCGCTCATCAGTTGACCTATGGAACATTCCTAGGTGCTGGGTGTTGGGAGAGAAATGGGAAAGGCAGCCTGCTGAAAGGAATGAAGTGTGAGCTGGGCATATGGGCCTGGTCCCAGCCCAGCTCCACCATGCAAGTGCTGTGTGGCCTCAGGCCAGTCACTTGGCTTTTCTGAGCCCCATCTCTGTCATCTACAAGGCAGTGGGAGGTGGGAGATGGGGGAGGTTATACCAAAAGCTACCTTGCAGGATCAAGGTGAAGTTTCAAGACATGGTCTGAGCACCTGGGCTTTAAGGATGATTGTTACTACTCTTGTCACCACCCACCGGGGACATTAGAGTCCAGAGTTTTTTCTGGGTCTTCATGAAGGGGTCTCTGTATGCAGGGGAGTGAGCTGAGAGTATGCGTCTTCAGGTGAGCATCTGTGGGGGGTCTGAGTAGGGCCTCGATGAAATTGTTAAGTCCCTGCATTTGAAATCAAGCTCAGTCCACAACATGAACAAACATCCAGGATAGTGGGCTCTGGCCGGCCCTGCCCCTCTGACACACTCCCATCTGCCTGCCCATGACGTACCTATCCTGCCAAGGGGACAGAGATATGGGAGGCTCCCAGAAACCCAGAAAGGGGTGCTCCTTGAGTACTCCCCCACACCCGGCTCCTCTTTCCTGGAGCTTCCTCAGGCCCACAACTACTCCCCGGACTAAATTAGAAGGTAGTACCTGAGACCCCAGGCACTCAGCTTCCTGTCCTGGGCATTTGCCTTCAGGCAGAAAGCTCTGAGATGGGGATGCAGCCTTGCTGGGCTTTGAGAGAGATCATGGGGTTCCTTAGAGGGGCAAGAGGTTTGGTGAATAGCAGAGAGGGTGCCTCCCGGTCTAACCTCTTAATTCCATAGGTGGAGGGGAGGGAGTCCTAGAAAGAGGGCTGAAAACAAGCTTCTGGATTCGGTTACTCTATCTCCTCAATACAATTCCTCCCCGGAGCAGTGAAAAGAGCACTGGCTCTTCTTGTTGCCAGGATTTACTTAACTGGGTGGCCTTAGACAAGTTACTAAACCTCTCTGAGCTTCAGTGTCCTCCTCAGTAACATGGGAACATTACTGTTTGTAGCATTGTAGTGCAGTAATAAGAAATAGAATGCTGACAACGTTTTAGGTTTCGCAAATGAGAACAAGTGTCAAGAAGTCAAAACAGTCAGATCAAAATGTCATACACATATGCCTGGCACCTAGGAGACAGTGAGTAAACTCTCCTTTCTCATTTCTCTCCTTCCTTCCTCCTGCCTCCCTTCCTCCCTTCCTTCCAACCAAACTGATTTTACCATTCTGCTGGTCAATTCATTCCTGCCCTTCAGGGCAAGTCAAATTCCCTCCTGACCCAACCAGAAGGCTTCCAGCTCCCCTGTGAGGGAGGAGCTGCCTTCAGGGTCCACTGAGGGCACTATCACCTCCAAGTCTTTGGGAAACCACCAGTCTCAGAATTCCGAGGAACTTGCCACGGATGCCAATTCCTGGACATGCTCCACCTGCTGAATTAGCACCCACGGCGATCCTGGGCATCAGTGTTTCATAGGCCCCCTCATGATTCTGACAGCCACTAGATTTGAAGGCCACCTCCTTGGCCCTCTCTTTTGTACTAGGTCCATGCTGTGTGGTCTCAAGTTTGTCGGACGGTGTTGAAAGTCCTTGTCTTGGGAATGTGGCTGCTTCTTCTACTAGCCAGGAGACACCCATGGGACAGTCCTGGGAGAACCCGAAGCCACTGGTAGGACCAATCTCAGGCCACCTACACACACACACCTCCCCCACTGCCTGCAGGAGTTGGGGGCTTCCTGGCCCATCTTCCACAATGGCCCAAGGCTTCCTCAGGTCATTACCTCTGGGTTTCCCCAGCCAATGGTCTGGAATAACACTGGGGCTCCATGTCAAGTCAGACAGAAGCTCCCGGCCCTGACATTCAAGGAGACAGGTTCAGGAGGGGCAGGTTGCCTTCAAACTTCCCAAGAATCCCCAAGAACCCCTGTACTGGGGTTTGGGGAGCAGGGCAGCTTTGCTCAGCTTCTTCCCTCCCTGAACCGTCCCCCAAAGGATGGCTGCCTTGGTGTTTGGGGGAAGGAGGACTGGGAGGGGGCCCACTTCAGGTCTCTGAGGGCTCACATTCTCCCTACATTCCAAGCCCCACACCCTTCTAACTATTCCCACCTGCCTTCACACGGGTTAAGTTGATGAGAACTCTACCAAGGGGGGGTGCCCCAGGGAGAAGGGGGGCAGTGGGATGTGTGAGTTGGAAGTCCTGGCTTTTCACAACCGGTTTAGCAGACCATGGCAAGTCCCTCCCGGTCCCTGCCCTCCCATCCCTTCCCTTCAGGGAGCAGCACCTGAAAGCTGGGGCCCCAGAGAGGCCACTTCTATAGGTGCTAAGTGAGCACAAGGTATGGATCTTTTTATTTGTATTTTATAGGATGAATCCTTTTGTACTGTCCCCCAACAAGTGCAGGCTACCTAGGAAGCCCCCTGTCCCAGTGCCACCTCTCAGAGAGTCCCAGCCTCAAGCTGTCTGGCTCTTAAAACAAGCCCATCTGTTTGAGGGGGCTTCAGAGGCAGCTGGGAGGGCCCCTAATCACCGCCACTCCTTCCAAGAATGGGAGAACCCTGTTCTAAAGTAGCTTGAGCCATGATATCTGCCCCTGAGGTTATTGGGGGAGGCGGGGAGTGGAGGCACCAGGGGAAGACGACTCTGGGAGCCAGATCCTGAAACTCCCATGGGCGTGAGACCAGAAACCCAAACCCTGGCCCCCCACCCTACCCCCCCCAAAGCCACCGTCCGGAAAAAATAAACTATTTCCTGCAACCAGCTCCGAAACAAAGTCTATGAGTGAGCTGTGACACATGTTACATAAATAGAAGCCGCAGAGGGGAAAAGCCTGTTTTCTCTTTCATTATTTATCACTCTCTAACCATCTCCAGCTGGGTGAGTAAACAGGCGCATTGGCCCATAATGAGGAACAGACCGCGCTGTGGGGCTGCCGTGGGGGCGCGGTGTGTGAGTGTGACAGTGTGTGTGCCCCGGGTCTGTCTGTCTGTCTCTCCCCACTGAGAGGGGAAAGTGGGAGTCTGCAAGGAGCAGGCATGTGGAAGACACCTGATTCCAGACAGCAAGGGACAGTCCCCCTGGTGCCCCGGCTGGGGTGCCATGCCTCCCCGCCCTGAGGGTTGTTTGGGGACCTGGGCAGGCATGTTGGATGAAGGAGGCGTCAGAAAGGGAGAGACTGTGTGGGTGGGGGAGGCTGGGAGGCTGAGAAAGTGCCAGGTCTCAGAGTCTGACCCTGGCGGGGTGGCCTCTGAGTGGGGCCAGGGGATGCGTGGGAGCAGAGCAGGAGCTGGAGGGTGTGGGGGGCCGTCCATGAGACAGGAACTGAGGGAGAGGGGACCCTGGGAGTGCGGAGCATGCATGCACCATCCTGGGGGTGTGTATGGCTCTGCGGAACTTTGTGACAGTGGGAAAGTGTGAGTGTGTGTCAGCCCCGATGGTGTGTACATCTGTGTGTCACCGTGGGAGCATGGTATGTCCATGTGGGATTTTACGGCCGTCAGCATGGTTATGGCTTTAATATGGTGAAGTCCTAACCCCCGGCACCTCAGTCTGTGATCTCTGGAAACAGGGCTGTTGTCAACGCATTAAGACAAGTTCATGCTGGATGTCCCCGCGGCACCTGACGCCATGTGACCAGGGTCCTAGGAAAGAGATGTCCCTGTGAAGATGGAGGCAGAAATTGGGTAATAATTGATAATAAGGTTCTGTTGTTTCAGCCCCCCAGGCGGTGGTACTTTGTTATGGAGACCCAAGGAGACGAACACCCAAGTGTATGAACATGTATGTACACTTGGGAGAGGGTAAATAAGTGTGGAAACTATGGGAATGTGTACGTGAGATCCCGGTAGTGAAGATGGGTGTGGGTGTGACTCTCTGACTATGGGAGTGTGTAAATATGTGTGTAAGACCAGGGATTGTGCAAATGGGCATGCTAGTGTGTACACACACACACTCGGTATCCACCTACCATCATCCTGGAAAGGAATCCAGGATCCATCCTTCACTCCTGGCTGCCTCTGCACATCTTCAGAACCCTTCCCTGACCTCGGGCAGTCCTACCTGACGGAGGTCAGGTCAGCCCTGGAGGAGGGCTGAGCTGGTCCCACTGCCAGCTGCCCACAGCCTGCCCCTGCCTCGGGGTCGGCGGACTTCAAGATTTAAACCCTACCTATGCATGCAGAACCCAGAGTAGTGCTCCTCAGACTCCTTGTTTGTGGCTCTGGGCAATTCTCGCCCAAAGCCTGATTTCTCTCTAGCCCAGGGCTACAGAGCCAGTATCAGCTGTCTCGAATGGGGAATTATAAGGGAGACAGGTCTAAACCTGGAATTCTTTTTTTTTTTTTTTTTTTAAAGCAGGCGGGGAGAGAGGGAGGAAGCAGGCTCTTCTCTGAGCAGTGAGCCTGATGTGGGGCTCGATCCCAGGACCCTGAGATCATGACCTGAGCCGAAGGCAGAGGCTTTAACCTACTGAGCCACCCAGGCACCCCTAAACCTGGAATTCTTGAACAGAACTGGCTTCCTGAGCACCTGTGTTCACAGGCCCATCTCAGGTGACCACTGAATGTCACAGAGCTGCCTGGACACCTAGCTTCTGGGCTATGTCCAGACGCATCTGTCCTTCTGGCCAGCCTCTGGCCTCCAACCAGGGGATACCACAGTTGTTCTATTACTCAACATAGCACACGCCACTCGACTCTAAGAATCTTCTAAGGTGTCCCAGAGACGCCTTTCTGCAAAACCTCAGACAAGCCACTTATCTCTGAGCTTCAGTTTCCCCTCTGTGAAAAGGGCACAACCACCCATGCCCTGCCTATTTTATGGGAATGGTGTCAAGTTTAGGGGGGCTTAGCGGACATGAACTTGTCTTATAAAGAAACGCTTTATAGGGACGCCTGGGTGGCTCAGTTGGTTAAGCGGCTGCCTTCGGCTCAGGTCATGATCCCAGCGTCCTGGGATCGAGTCCCACATCGGGCTTCTTGCTCAGCAGTGAGCCTGTTTCTCCCTCTGCCTCTGCCTGCCACTCTGTCTGCCTGTGCTCGCTCCTGCTCTCTCTCTGACAAATAAATAAATAAAATCTTAAAAAAAAAAAAGAAATGCTTTATAAAATGCGTTCAGTCGGTTTAAGGTCCGCCTTTGGCTCAGGTTATGATCCCGGGGTCCTGGGATCAAGCCCTGCGTCAGGTTCCCTGCTCAGCGGGAAGCCTGCTTCTCCCTCTCCCACTCCCCCTGCTTGTGTTCCCTCTCTCACTATATATCTCTCTGTCAAATAAATAAATAAAGTCATTAAAAAATGATTGATTGATTGATTTGAAAGAGAGAGAAAGCATGGAGATAGGGAGGCACAGAGGGAGAGAGAACATTTAAGCAGACTCTGCGCCGAGCATAAAGCCCAACACAGGGCTCGATCCCATGACCCTGAGATCACAACCTGAGCCAAAAAACCAAGGGTGGGATGCCTAAAAGATTGTGCCACCCAGGTGCCCCAACAGTGATTTTTATAGATGAACATTTGCTGCCAATTTCATGATAGGGAGCATTACCTTTGAATTGCAATCAAACAAAATGTTAGCCCTCTCCCCCCCCAATCCCATTCTTTTCATTAGCAGACATGTACTTCAAAAAATTATATTAGGTTATTACTATAATTATAATCCCATCAATAAAAACTTTGTGGAAGTCTGTTTTCTTTCTTGTTATATAAGTCCCTACATAATATCCTTGAGGCAGCTTCTTGGCCCACTAAGCCTAAAATATTTACTAACTGTCCTGTTACAGAAATCACTTGCTCGTCTCTGCCTCCACTACTGAACTCTGCCATTTCAGAAACAAGTTGGCCATAGTTTGCCAGTCCCCAAAATAGAACACGCTAAACCCTTGGCCATTTTGATTGGTTTGGAGAGAGGCAAGTAAATTCCTAGACAGGTCCTGACAAGCCAGCGTTTGCTTGAACAGTTCACTGGCCTGGACTGGGCAGGATGTGAGTCTAAAGCTGATGGGACTCCCTCCAAGGACTCTGAGAACAAAGCCCACCCAGGGAAAGGCAGAGTTAAGCAATGTAGAGGACCCAGCGGCATTGGTTTAAGCCCCTGGATCACACATCACCTGCAGTGGGCCCTACCCTTAGATTTTTTGGTTACAGGAGCCAATCAATTCCCACTGTTACATAAGCTTATTTGAAGGGAATTTTCTGATGCCTGCATGGGGACAAAAGCACAGAAGAAGGGGCACCTGGGTGGCTCAGTGGGTTAAGGCCTCTGCCTTCATCTCGGGTCATGATCCTGGGGTCCTGGGATCGAGCCCCGCGTCAGGCTGTCTGCTCAGCAGGGAGCCTGCTTCCCTTCCTCTCTCTCTGCTTGCCTCTCTGCCTACTTGGGATCTCTCTCTCTGTCAAATAAATAAATAAAATCTTAAAAAAAAAAAAAGGCACAGAAGAAGAATGTCTAACCTAGCTCTGGGCATTCAAGGAAAACTTCCAAGAGGAGGTGTCATCTTCATTGGATCTTAGAGTCAGCCATGAAAGCAGAAAGAAGAAATGGTATTCCAAGCAGAGAGTAGGACATGAGAGTAGGCACAGGCCACAAGTCCCAAGTGGCAGAGCTGGGAGTGGCCAGGGATAGAATTTGAGGTTCAGGAAAGGAAAACTTGTGTATCAGGCCAACGTGCTTGATTTTAGCCCTTTGGAGATGGGTCTTAAGCAAGGCATGACAAGTTCAGGTTGGCCCTTAAGATAGAACTTTTGGCCACTGCTTGCAGGGAGGTGCAGGAAAGGGATCAGGTTGGGAGTCAATGAGGAGGCCACTGGGATACACCAGGGAGAAGATGATGAGGGTCCAGACCACCAGGAGTGGGGAATGGAGAGGAGGGAATGACTGAGAATATTCTGGAAGTGGTG
>RCUC01132709.1:0-22063 GCA_003697995.1 Taxidea taxus jeffersonii
TCACAGGGGACTCTGGAGGGTACCATGAACATCCCCATTTTACAGATGGAGGAATTGAGGCTCAGAAATATGGTCACCCACCTGGAAAGGGACCGAGCCAGCAGGATACCCGTGACAACAGTAGTGTGGCCTGTCCAAAGGGGAGAAAGCCCTGTTTCCAAAATGTTAACTCTTGGGCTGTTTGGGGACATGCGTGGGGATTCCATGAGATGGTATATCTATTATGCAGTGGTCTTGACCGATGGCTTCTTTCCAGAAGTTTCTGGGACTGCCCCCGCTGGTGGGACTCCCTTTTGCTGGGGACCCTCTCATTAGGGTCTTCTGTTAATGTTTCCTGGGTTCCTATGGGGCTGGTGGCCATACACACTCCCCACGCCCCATCTCGGTCAAAGACAGCTGGGCAGCTTTTGCCCCCCTTGCGACAGGGCACGTGCCCTTGACCCGCCTCGAGGTTGAATATCAAGAGCCACTTGTAATTATACCTACCTGGCCTGCCTTTATTCAATAAACACTGATCTCCTGTTTCCTGTGGCCCCTGAGCTAAGTGCTCCACAAATATTCTTTAATCTTTGTAACAACCCCGGAGAGGTGGGCCCTGTGATTATCCTCATTTTACAGCTGAGGAAACCAAGGCACAGAGAGGTCAAATGACTTGCCCAGAGTCACATAGGCAGGGCATGGTGGAGTCAGGATGTGAACTCAGGCAGTGTGCCCTCAGTCCCTGTGCCCTCCCACCTTGCATAACAGACCCACAGGCCTCTTCATCGTGGTTTCTATTAAAAGTAAGAAAACAGGGCACCTGGGTGGCTCAGTGGGTTAAGCTTCTGCCTTCGGCTCAGGTCATGATCTCAGGGTCCTGGGATCAAGCCTCATGGGCTCCATGCTCAGCAGGGGATCTGCTTGAGATTCTCTGCCTCTCTCTCCCTCTGCCCTTCCCTCTCTCACGTGCTCTCTTTCTTTCTCTCATAAATAAACAAAATATTTTTTAAAAAGAACAAAAGATATGTGAAAAAAGAAAATGCACATTCACACAAAAACATGTATGCACATGTTCGTAACAGCTTTGTTCATAATCGACAAAAAGTGGGAACAACCCCAGCGTCTGTCCACTGGTGCGTGGGTAAAGGGAACTGGTGTATCCAGACAATGGAATATTATTCAGCTATAAAAAAGAGAACAAAGCCCTGGTATCAGCACTGATAATGGGCACAGGGTTTCTTTGGGGAAGTGTAATTGTGTCCTAAAATTGATCATAGCAACAGACACTATATACAGTGACTCTTGTGAATATACAAAAAGTCATTGAAAAAGACACCTAACCCAACTGAGTCCCCAAGGCGTCCAGCTTATTTATTTTTTTATTGATTAATTTTTGAGGGGGATTCTTTTTTTTCTCCAAACATTTTATAAGATTTTTTTTTCATTTGACAGAGAGATCACAAGTAGGCAAAGAGGCAGGCAGAGAGAGAGGAGGGGGAAGCAGGCTCCCTGCTGAACAGAGAGCCCAATGTGGGGCTCGATCCCAGGACCCTGAGATCATGACCTGAGCTGAAGGCAGAGGCTCAACCCACTGAGCCACCCAGGCGCCCCATCCAAACATTTTATAATGGGAATTTTCAAACATACGAGCAGGTGTTAGTGGGAAGAGAGCCTGCCTCCCCCTCTCCCTCCAGACTCCACAGCAGATTACATTTTGCCGCATTGTCTTCATGGCTCTCTCTATAGCTGGATTTGGTTTTGCTGACCCATTTGAGAGTATGTTGCGGACGTGATGGTGCAGACACAGGAATGCTACCTGCCTAAGATTGAATCACCATGCTTAAGAATATTAGTGAACAGGGGTGCCTGGGTGGCTCAGTTGTTAAGCATCTGCCTTTAGCTCGGGTCATGATCCCAGGGTCCTGGGATTAAGCCCTGCATCAGGCTCCCTGCTCAGTAGGGAGTCTGCTTCCCCCTCTCCCTCTCCCCCTGCTTATATTCCCTCTCTTGCTGTCTCTCTCTGTCAAATAAATAGAATCTTGGGGGGAAAAAAGAAGAAGAATATTAGCAAATATTCCAAAGCAGCTCATAATTTAGTCCAGATTCCCGTATCCCTGGTTTTCCTAAAAATATGTTTCCTGGATGGCCCTTTTGGAATGGGGACCCCACAAAGGCTCCTGCATGCCATTTGGGGTCTGCATTTCTCAGGGAGCTCCTCCATGATGGCCCCGACTAGTCTGGAGGTGTCTGGGTCCTTCCCCTGCCACCAGTTTCTTTCTCTTTTCTCTCCAGGAGCTCAGGATGTCCAAGTTCGAGTGCCACCCGAGGTGCGGGGCTACCTGGGCGGCACTGTGCAGCTGCCGTGCCACCTGCTGCCTCCAGGACCGGAAGTCCGAGTGTCACAGGTGACCTGGCTGCATGTAGACGCAGCCGGGGTCAGCAAGAGTGTAGCTGCCTTCCACCCCTCCTACGGCCCCAGCTTCCGTGGCCCGAAACCTGGTGAAGAGCGGCTGTCCTTTGTCACCGCCGGGCAGAGCGGTGGGACCAGGCAGGGCACCGAGATGGATCTGCGGGACGCCACGCTGGCCCTCCGGGGACTGACAGTGGACGACGAGGGCAACTACACCTGCGAGTTTGCCACCTTCCCCAGTGGCACCAGTCGGGGGGTGACCTGGCTCAGAGCCATAGGTGAGAAGCGCGAGGAGGTAGGGAACGGGAGGTGCCCCCCTCGCAGATCCGGTTCTCTCTGGGCTTCGGCTGTGATATTGACTTTCCCTGTGGTCTTCGCTCACTTAGCAAATATCTGCTAAGCACCTACTGCGTGTCGGACTCTATCCTGCAAATTGAGGACATGGCAGATCCCAAGGCTTTCAGAAGTGTAGACTGAGAGCCTTCTAGATGCCAAGCAGTATTCTGGGCTCTAGGCATGAAGCAGTGAGTAAAACAGAGCTCCCAGCCCTGCTGGGGCTTCTACTTCGATAAGGGAGTGCCAGAGAGTAAATAACATCATAAGAAAAATAGGAGAGGGCCAGGTGGATGTAGGTGCTATGGAAGCCGGGGGGTGGGATGCAAGAGGCAGGCTACAATGTTGGCTAGGGAGGCCTGGTGAAATCTGAACAAAAACTAGAAAGAGATGAGGGAGCCCTGTAGGGTTAAGTAAGGAAAGAGAATTCCAGGCCAAGGGCATGGCAAGTGCCAAGGCCCTGTGGCAGGGCGCATTTGAGGAAGAGCAAGGAAGTCAGTGTGGCCAGAGGCTTGTGAATAAAGGCAAAGTAGGAGGGGACAAGATCAAGAAGATGATGAGGGCCACAGATCACAGACAGCCTCATGGACCACATGAAAACTTTGGTTTTTGCCCTGAGAGAACAGGAGCTGTGGGAAGTTCTGAGCAGGGGACAGATGCGATCTGGGTTTGGTTTTCACACAGTCCTTCTAGCTGCATGTTGGGGACAAGGGTGGAAGCTTGGGAACCACAGGGTGGGAGGTAATGGCAACTAGACCAAGGTGGAGGCCGCTGGGGTAGCAGGAAGATGTCTGGCTTTGGAAATACGTTAGAGGTAATGCCAGGAAATAATCAAATTAGCAAACAAAGGGAATGGAGTCCCTCATCGGGCTCTCTGCTCAGTGGGGAGCCTGTTTCCCCCTTTCTCCCTGCCTGCTGCTCTGCCTACTGGTGATCTCTCTGTGTCAAATAAATAAATAAAATCTTAAAAAAGAGAGGGGGGGCACCTGGGTGGCTCAGTGGGTTAAAGCCGCTGCCTTCGGCTCGGGTCATGATCCCAGGGTCCTGGGATCAAGCCCCGCATCGGGCTCTCTGCTCTGCGGACAGCCTGCTTCCTCCTCTCTCTCTGCCTCTCTGCCTACTTGTGATCTCTGTCTATCAAATAAATAAATAAATAATTTTTTTTAAAAAAGAGAAGGGGGGGAACACAGGCAGAGGAAGTGGGAGAGGAAGAAGCAGGCTCCCTGATGAACAAAGAGCCTGATGATGCAGGGCTCCATCCCAGGACCCGGAGTCATGACCTGAGCCAAAGGCAGATGCTTAATGACTGAGCCACCCAGGCGCCCCAAAGGCTTCCCTTTTTTTTTTTTTAATGTTTTTTTTTTTTTTAAGATTTTATTTATTTATTAGTTAGAGAAAGAGAGAGAGCGAGCACAGGCAGACAGAGAGGCAGGCAGAGGCAGAGGGAGAAGCAGGCTCCCTGCCAAGCAAGGAGCCCGATGTGGGACTCGATCCCAGGACGCTGGGATCATGACCTGAGCCGAAGGCAGTCGCTTAACCAACTGAGCCACCCAGGCGTCCCAAGGCTTCCCTTTTTAATGGAGCCTGAAACCCCAGTTGTTTTACATAATTCAAAGCACAGATCTCCACCACTTGCAAAGGTCTCTCCCTGTGTCATCATGCGTTCTTTTTTTTTTTCTTTAAGAGAGAATCTTTTTTTTTTTTTAAGATTTTATTTATTTATTTGACAGACAGAGATCACGAGTAGGCAGAGAAGCAGGCAGAGAGAAAGGAGGAAGCAGGCTCCCCGCTGAGCAGAAAGTCCGATGCGGGGCTTGATCCCAGGACCCTGGGATCATGACCTGAGCTGAAGGCAGAGGCTTAACCCACTGAGCCACCCAGGTGCCCCGTCATCATGCGTTCTGTTCAAGGGTTATGTAGAGAGCACCTGCCTCTCACCAGCTACCCCCTGGGGCAGGAACGCAGAACAGAACAGGCAAAGCTCTGCTTTCCCAGAGTAGCAGGTGACATGAGAGCCCCTAAAAGGGAGAGTCAGATGTTAGGGAAGTTCCCTTAAAGAAGTGAAGCCTGGATCTGGAGGAGGAGGAAGAGCAAGTCAAGGAGAAGGGAGGCCCAGACCCTTCCAGGCACGTGGTCGCCAACACCTTGCAGTGGGTGCTGCAGGGACCCAGGGAGGCGTGGGGCGCACGCCCAGAGTGGTCGGAGGACAGGTGGGTGGGCGACCAGGGAGCATGTGGGGAGGCCCATCGGAGGCTCTGGCAGTCAGGGGAGAAAAGGAGGGAAGGAGGAGAGGGCTGTACAGAAATTGATGAACTCTGGAGAAACCCAGTGAGGTCCACAAGGCACCCGGGGCCATGACGCAGAAACTCGGGGCAGTCCGGTTCTAACTGCGGGTTATTCCTCATGGACGTTTTATTGTTTCCCTCCCAGTATCTTTCCATGGTTTCCAGGAAGATGGGTGAAAAGGGCAAAAAATTTCCAGCTTTGGGAAACTCCACAACCTTTATCCCACTTCCGGCACCCCCATCTCCTGGCAATTATAGGAAAGAAGTAGGAGGTCTTTTGAGCTGGACCTTTGAACTGAATTATTCTGCTTTGGCTTTTTTTGAAGAAAAAAAAAAAAAGAAAATCTCAGGCTCTTAGACGCTGTCTCTGCTTTTCTGGCAGAGGAAAAGAATAATGTCAGAATACGGGCAGAATAATGTCACAGCACACACAGCATAGGGAATGTCAGGCACCATCCTGAGGGTTTTAACCTGTTTAATCTGCCCGACAACCCTCTGGGATGGGCATTTTAGTTCTCCCCACTTTACAAAGGAGGAAACTGAGGTACAGGGCTGGGAAATGGTTTGCCCAAGGCCATGTACCTGCTAAGCAGAAGAAGTGGGATTTGAGCCCCCAGCGCTTGGGGCTTCCTGGCTCAGCCCCATTGCAGAGGTGTCCATGGAAGGCACAGGTGAGGAGTGACGTACCCCCTCCGTTGCTCTCCCCAGCACAGCCCCAGAACCACGCCGAAACGCAGGAGGTCACGCTCAGCCTGGATCCCGTGCCCGTGGCCCGCTGTGTCTCTGAGGGCGGCCGCCCACCTGCCCGAATCTCCTGGTTCTCGCCCCTGGATGGGGAGACCAAAGAGACCCAGATGTCGGGGCCTGTGCCCGGCACAGTCACCGTCACCAGCCGGTTCACTTTGGTGCCCTTGAGCCGAGCAGACGGTGTCAAGGTCACCTGCAAAGTAGAGCACGAGAGCTTCGAGGAGCCGATCCTGCTGCCTGTGACCCTGTCCGTGCGCTGTGAGTGTATTGTGTGATCGCATCCCCAGTATCGTCTACACTGGCTTCCCTAGGGCACTGTCTACACCCTCCCTGAGTGTTGTCTGCATCAGCCCCCCGGGGCCAAAGTCAGCATTGCCTTCCTGCCTCTTGTCTATACTGGCTCTCCCGTGTCCCCTCATTGCCTCTGCTGGCTTCGTGAGGCTCTCTCCTTCCCACCACTATCAGTGGGTGAGCTGGAATGGGTTCGCAAGGGCCAGTTTTATGCATTTCGTCCCGATTCCACATCCAGGGAAGTCGTAGGGACAGCTTGAAATCGACCACTGGGGAGTATTTACACTGAGGAAATTGGCAAACTGCAAAAACTACCCACAGCCACACCCCCAGTGTTACCCAAGGAGCGGCTGGAGAGTAACTCGGCCGACTTCTTCGCCCTGTCCAAACACACCCCAACCCCCAGCTCAGCACTCTGCACGCTAGCTCCCCGGACACTGCCTTTGGTTAAACCAATTCCTTCATCTGCTCCGGGTGTGGCAGGAATAACAGGCCAGACACCGCCTTCGTCGAACAGTAACTGCCTCCAGACGACACAGGTGGCATCCGTGGTTGGAGATGTAGCCTGAACTGATTTGCCCACTTGGGACATGGGTCTGCCTCCTGCCAACCCAGTTAATTTCTTCAGGATTTCCATCTCTCTGCTGACCTCTCCCCCCTTCTGGGACTCTCCATGTCCCTGAGCTAGTCCCCCTATTTCCTCCAGACCCCCCTGAGGTTTCCATCTCCGGCTACGATGACAACTGGTACCTCGGCCGCAGTGAGGCCACCCTGAGCTGTGACGTCCGCAGCAAACCAGAGCCCACGGGCTATGACTGGAGCACGTGAGTCCTGGGTAGACCTGGGCCCCTGGGTCCTGGGTCTGAGGGAGGAAGGGCTGGGGCTTTAGGCTCCTGGGTCTAAGGGAGGAAGGGCCGGGGGCCTGGACCCCTGGGTCTGAGGGAGGAAGGGGTGGGGGTCTGGACTCCTGGGTCTGAGGGAGGAGGGGCTGGGGCTCTGGACCCCTGAATCTGAGGGAAGCGCATCAGGGACCTGAGCCCATGAGTCCTCCAGAAGGAGAGCGGTGGCCGTGTAAGGTCCTAAGCATTAGCATTTATGTCCCTGGAGCTTGGATCTTGAAGGCTGTGTCATCAGGGACCAAGCCTGTCTCCCCTGATGTCCCCCTCCGGTGACCCCCGCACCTTCCAGGACAGCAGGCGTCTTCCCAGCCTCAGCAGTAGCCCAGGGCCCCCAGCTGATCATCCACTCAGTGGACAGACTGGTCAACACCACATTCATCTGCACAGTCACCAACGCCGTGGGCACAGGTCGCGCTGAACAGGTGGTCCTCGTGCGAGGTGAGCAGGTCTTGGAGGTGGTCCACTCCCCAAGTGTTCCTCCCTTTGGGGTTCTGGGGCCGCATTGAGGGAGGCTGTGCCGCCGGCCTGGGGAAGGATTCAGACCCGCCTTGCCGATGAGAAAGGAGGTCCGAGTGGCTTTTCTCTCTTGCCCCCACGTGGGATCTGGATCGGGACGACAGGGTAGGCACCGGAGGAAGAATCAGGAGGATGAGGCCTGTGCTGGGGGTTTTCTAGAAACTAGAGACCTGGAAAGAGACTCCAGGAAGAGATCCAGGGACATAGCCCCGGGCTCCAGTTGGAGAGACACATGTCACACAGCTAGACAGACACAAATAGACGCATTTGAATACTGATTTCTTACCGTGAGTGCTAGTCAAGTCACATCAGGAAATCAGTTTTTGCGTGTGTTGGAGGATTTGTGTTTCTAGAGGGGGTGTTTTGGAAATGGCGGCCCATGTGTCTATGGGTCGAAAGTTCTCGTCAGTCTCCCTGATATGAACTCAAACTCAGATGGGGCCCAAGACAGGAGCAGAAAAGAACAAGGCCAACTAGGCCTGAGGCACCGGCTGATGGAAATGGGGTCAGAATCACAACTGTAGACCGGGAGGGAGGCCGTGTGCCCTGAGACACAGACACGGGGACCTCCTGAGCTGGGAACAGAGGCCCTTTCATGTCCCAGTAGGCAGGACCCACATCTCCAGAGACATACTCTGTGCTCTGAGATGGCCTCGGAATCAAACCAAAAACTCATCTAAAACAACCCGCACACTCAGACCCACCGTCACCAAGACACGCACCCCGCGAGAGCAGAGGCACACACCAAAGCCAGGTGACCCCCGCCAGAGCCCCCCAGGAGGCCACGTGTGCCGTTCTTGGAAACACCCTCCCGGCACACCCGTTCATGCAGCACAGCCATGCAAACACACAACACAGGGAATAGTGCCTTGGTGGGCCGGCGGGGGGCGGGGGGCCGTGCTCAGAAACATGACCAAAGACAGACGCACAGAAGTGTGAGGACAGACGCACCCCCACACAAGTGTGACCGGCGCCACGGCCAGACACAGAAACAGATCCCCTTCATGAGACATAATCTCATACCACACACACGTGCACACACGCACGCACACCCCTAGAAACAAATGGAAACAGACCCCTCCCAGGAATTCTGACACGCACCACACGTCCCCGCTCAGACCCACTGTCCCAGGAAGCTATACTGTCCCAGACACTATCACGTCGACATGCCCACCGCGGGGAGAAACCCCAGCAGTTTCACACGCAGAAACCGTCCCTCGCGCACAGATACTGACAAAGAACCTCAGAGACGTTCCCCGAGGCGCACGCCCTCAGAAACTCCCCAGAAACCCTGCTGCTCCCAACAGATCGTCATCTCACAGATACCTGTGGAGGGTTCCTCTTTGCCGGCAGCCCCCTTGATGTTGGGGAGCCGGTGGTGAACTAGACTCGGCCCCGCCCTGCAAGACACACCCAGGGGAGGGCCGGCTCCGCCCACCCCGCCGCCCCCGACTGGAAAGCCCGCCCCTGAACCTCTACCCCAGGTCCACACCCCAGAACCTGTCTCCCCAGACACAGTCATCAGGACACCCCTATAAGGGGCGGAGCCTTGAAAACACAGATGCAGTCATACCTGAGGGTCACGGAAGGAATACACACCCACAAACACGCAGACACCCCCGACAGCCCCTTAAAACATACAGAAATCCCAGGGGCGTCCCCCGCCGGAAACCACCCCCTCCAAGAGAACACACCAGCGTCACCGTTAAGCCCTTCACACACACCCCGCAGAGAGAGACTCAGCCCTGTGGGAAGACACCCCGTCTCCGCAGGGAGCCCGACGCCAGACGTGATCCCAGGACCCCGGGATCATGACCCAAGCGGAGGGCAGATGCCCAACCGACTGAGCCCCCCAGGCACCCCTCACTCCCAGCCCTTGAGTTGCATCCCGAGGGTCTCAGGGTCACATTGCACTCCCGCACACGCCCAGACCCAGACGTGCGGTCACAGACACGTGGTTCCGGGTTCCCATAAGCACAACCGTAGACACACAGGCTGTGCCACAGGCTGTGCCACAGGCTAGACGGCACCTCGGGGAGACTGGAGAACTTTTGACCCACAGACTCGTGAACACACCCACCCGCCCAAAATACCACCTGCAGAAACCCAGATAAACATTCCATCCTGCCCCGAAACAGGTTCCCAGATGTCACCAATTGGCGTTCTCGGTAAGAAAACTGTTGCACGCCTCTGACCGGTGTACTGGTATAGACAGATATGGCGGACAAAAAAAAAAGTTTCATAAGATAGTACTTACCCTTCCTACTTGGGAGACACTTTTTCTGGTCTACTTTTTTTTTTTTTTAACTGCTCCTTTTGAATTGCTAAATGGATTTGACAGTCCACTGGCCAGGGCTCTATTTGAAAATGCCCCTCTTTTTTTTTTTTTTTTTTTTTTTTTTGACACGGAGAGAGAGAGAGATCACAAGTAGGCAGAGAGGCAGGCAGAGAGAGGGGGAAGCAGGCTCCCTGCTGAGCAGAGAGCCCAATGCAGGGCTCGATCCCAGGACCCTGAGATCATGACCTGAGCTGAAGGCAGAGGCTTAACCCACTGAGCCACCCAGGCGCCCCTGAAAATGCCGCTCTTAAAAGAAATACCCAGAGAAACAGGGGCCCTCGGGAGCCTGGGTCCCAGCCCTTCCTATGTGCAGGGTGTTTAGGGTAAGAGGGATTTAGGTATAAGTGGGTTCCCCGCCCACTGATTTCTCCCCATCCGCAGCCCTGCATGCAGGGGTGGGGGAAGGGGCATGTGTTAAATGTGTAAAATGGTTCTAGGTTTAAACTGTATCAGACCCCACCCCTTGTCCCCGCACCCCCTCCTGCACTCTTAGCAGTCCCTGGCTTCCTTCTCCACTTCCAGACCCCTCCCCTCCCAGCTGCTGGCCCACTGCCAGGAGCACTAGCCCAGTTCGAGACAGTGGGCTTTATGAGCCCCCATGTTTCACAACTGGGGACATGGCCCAGCCAGGAGGCAGGCCACATGGCCTGGACCGGGTGCTCCCAGCCACTTCCAAGGGGCATGGGGATTATCAGGAGCACCCTCCCCCTTCTTTCCTCCTCCTCTCAAGTCCACCGGGCCTTGGAATCTGACAGTCTTGACCCCCAGTCCAGCTCGGCCTTTTCCTGGCTCCATGCACCCAAGGTTTCATGACCCTAACCTCAGAGCTTTTTGTGAGGATCCCCCCCGCCCAGGCCCGTCCAAAGCAGATCGAAAACTCAGATGCCTCTGGGGTCCTGGCCAGTGACCCTGTGGCCAGGGGCGGAACTCCTGTTTCGACCCCCGCAGCCACCTTCACGAAGCTACTGCCCTTCGCCAGGCAGAGACGAGAACATGCTGTGGCCTGATCTGAGTTTCTTTTTCCGTAAAAGGAATCTGGATTTTTTTGGGGGGTGGGAGGTGAAACCACCTAGTTTTTGCAATGTTAGCAAGTTTAGTGTTTGAAAAACCCTGTGCGGGTATCAGGAAACACATCTGGGGGCCACCAGTTGGCAACGCCCCTCGCACCCCCATCCAAAGTGCCCAGTGTGTGTAGCCCAGAGTGGACAGGTTCTACCTTCCTTCCACCACCTCCGTCTTCTGCCCAGAATCACCTCCCCAATTTTCCCGTCGCTGCCCCTGTTGTGTCCTCTGCCCCCTGCCCCCTACCACAGATGTGTCCTCTTGACCTCGTGTCTCCCTTTTCTCTCTCTCTCACCCCTCCTTCTCTCTCCTCAGACACACCCCGGGCCTCGCCCCGAGACGTGGGTCCAGTGGTGTGGGGGGCCGTGGGGGGGACACTGCTGGTGCTACTGCTTCTGGCTGGGGGGTCCTTGGCCTTCATCTTGCTGAGGGTGAGGAGGAGGAGGAAGAGCCCTGGAGGAGGAGGAGGAGGAGGAGGAGGAGAGAGCAGTGGAGGAGGAGCCTACGATCCAAAAACTCAGGTGTTTGGGAATGGGGGCCCCGTCTTCTGGACGCCAGCCGCCCCTGGCCCCCTGAAGCCGGATGGCAAAGAGGAGGAGGACGAGGAGGAAGAGGAGGAGAAGGCAGAGGAAGGTCTCATGTTGCCTCCACCCAAGGCTCTCGAGGACGACATGGAGTCCCAGCTGGACGGCTCCCTCATTTCACGGCGGGCAATTTACGTGTGACCCCGAGACAGACAGACAGAGACAGAGACACAGCCAGCCACGCCAGCCAAAGGGTTCCAGACTGGTTGGACTCGTTTTTCTGGACGACACTGGAGCTCAGATGCCACCTCCCACTTCCCTGGGTTTGGGAGGGAGCTGGAATCACACACTGGACTTCTGTCTCCAGGGCTGCATGGGGAAGGGGAGGCCCTGGGGGAGCTTGGTTATGGGGATCTAGAGAGGACCCCCCCACCCATCCCCCCACAGAGAACTTGTTTTTGGCTCTGACCTCCCCCGGCCCCATGACACTCAGGAGTTAATAAACACCTTGGAGGAAAACATCGGGGGTGTCTTGTAATACGTCAGACCCCCTCACTGGGGGGTGGGACAGGAACTGCTAGGTCCCAGGGGGTGGGAGCCTGATGGGGACTAGACTTGGGGGGCCAAGGGAGGGGAGAGGGGCTCTGACTACTTGGATTGTTCAAGGACATACTGGATGTCTGAGACCCCCAAGGCCAGGGTGACCCAGGAAGTGGGTCGCTGGCTTCTGGGCTCAGAGGCTAGGAAAGATGGACTTGAGGGGGTTCCCCAGGACTGTGGCTGCCTTTTCTGCCAGGGGCGGGGGTGGGGCGGATAGCCAAACTGGTGAGAGCCCAGAGCTCCCCAGAATAGACAGGGAACCTGGACTGGTGTGCCCTTGTGGGGAGGGGGCAAAGCTCAAACTTGACGTTCTGCGGTTGCTGAGGATCTCAGGAGGGAGGGAGGAGGCCCCCTTTCTTCTCTGGGCCCTGAGGATACAGGGCAAGTGGAGGTATTAAGGAACCAGTAAAGTCCCGTCTTGATGACACTGAACCGTGACCTTTCTCAGCCTTCTTCCTCTTGTCCTGATCACAACGGGTTTTCAATGATTCCAAGGGAGGGGCTGCAGCTCTGTATCCCTCTCCCCTCTCCTCCAACTAGAAAATCTCCCAAACCCAGGCCTGCGAATGGTGGGGGAGTGGGAGGTGCCAGGTTGGGTCCCAGTCACCTCTGCTGTCCCGAGCCCCGCCAAGGCCACCCTGGGGTGGGGAGACTGTGAGGATGCGCCTGGAAGGCCCACGCTGAGCCGCCAGGTGGGGCTTGGGGCATCCATTTTCCACCAGTATTGATTTCCACTTACTCTGCCAGGGACACAGAGGTGACTCAGGCAGACATAGCCCCGCCCTCCCACTTCCCCCCTCCCCACCGGGGGTGCCGGCAAGAAAAACAGGAATAACAGTACTTTCAGGATGGCACTGTGTGGACTGAGTGAGCAGCAGTTACCATCATCCCGCCAGCTCTGAAGCCCTCCGGAGGCCGCCAGGCTGTGGAGCAGGAAGCTGTGGAAACCAGGGACCCAGACTTTCTTCCTGTGGGCAACTGAGCAATGGGGCTGACCGAGGGTGGAGCCTGCGGGTGGGGCTTGTGAACACGTGCGGTTTCCTCCGGGTGTTTACTGCCTTGTCCCCTGCCTCCGGTCCTCCATGCCTCCTCCCCAAAATGGGGATCCGGACAGTCTGGCATGGGGTGGGTCCTGGAGCGCCGGTCCCCTCCTCACACATGTGGCAAACACCAAGCAGGTGCCAGACCATGCCCTTTGGAGCTCGTGGTGGCACGTGGAAATTGACAAGTAAACAGGTGACATCGAGGACAGAGAAGGACTCCAACGGAGAGACCAGGGGGCCATCGCTTCTCTGGATTCCTTTTCCTGTTAGGTTGGCAGAACCACATCCCCTGCCCAGGGTGACTCCATTCCCTGTAATGAATGAAGGGTTCTGATCCCAATTCCAGAATACCCACCATTCTGTGCCTCTTAGCTCTGCTGGGTGACCTCCCTTCCCTCCCCCCCCACCCCCAGCCCCCACCCCGTCTTCTCGGGCCCTGTGGTCTCCTTGCTGCTCCTTCAAAGTAACACAGGGCTTCCTCCTCAGGGCTTTTGCAGGGGCTGTTTCCTCTGCCTGGAATGCTCTCATTTCCTCCTGGCTCACCCCCTACTGCTCCTTCAGGCCTTTGCTCAAATGTCGCCTCATAGTAAGTCTCTCTCTGATGACCCTTGGGGTTCCCCGCTCTGTCACTTCCTTACCACCTTCCCCACTCTGTTTTTACCCTCGATCCCTTACTGCCACCTGGCGTGTTAGCTGTTATGTTGTCTCTGTGCCCTTGGTCTCTCTACCCAGCTAAAACAGATGTTCCTCGGGAACAGGGACTTGCAGATGTTTTATTTGCCACCAGCACCCAACAAATGCTCAGTAAGAACCAGGGAGAGGAGGCAGGCAGGTGGGTGATAACTTAGAGAATAAGGAGCTGTGGCTTCCTCCTGGAGACCCCCTGACGCTGTCCCTCTTCTTGCAGAGACCCCCAACACAGCAGGCGCAGGGGCCACGGGTGGCATCATTGGGGGCATCATCGCTGCCATCATTGCTACTGCTGTGGTCGCCACAGGCATCCTCATCTGTCGGCAGCAGCGGAAAGAGCAGAGGCTGCAGGGGGCGGAGGAGGAGGATGAGTGAGTGATGGGCCCCCAAGAACTGGGTGGAGGAGGGGTCCCAGAATCTGGGAACCCAAGGGGTGGGGGGAGGGGAGCGACCCCAGATCACTGTGACTTAAGTGGGGTAGAGTGGAGAGTTTCTTTCTGTCTCCTGTAAAGTGTGGGTATGATAGCTCTGCTCTGTGAAGTCATCAGAGCCCAGGCTCCTGCTACCTTGTTCAACCTTCCCTTCCCTCGCATTCCAAGATGGCTCCCCATTCTTCTAGCACTGTCTATATACTTGACAACCAGATACAGCCCCCTGACCTCAAAGCCCCTGTTCCTGCCTGGGGGAAAGACAAATAGAGGGCAGTGACCTGCCCTATAAAGGAACTCATCATTTTGCCTCGCTTTCCATCAGCCAGAACCTGGTCACGTGGTATATCAGCTTCAGGGGAAGCTGGGAAATGTAGTCTTTACCCAGGGCGGCCATGTGCCCTGCTAAAATCTCAATCTGAGAAAGGAAGTGCCTGGATGTTGGGAGAGAACTAACCACACTTCTCTGTGTAGAGCACTCGTTATGTGCCAGGCTTGGTGAAATGCATTTTACGTGTGTGACCTCGATGAGGCCTCACATCCGTTCATTGATTCAGTGAGTATTAAGAAAGTAACCATTCAGGGCCAGGTGCTGGAGGTTAGGAATGCAATGACGGGGCAAACATTTTGAAAGTGTTCACACACGTAAATACATCACAGAAACAAAATTCTCATAGGGAACCCATGATACCCACTTCAAAGAGGAAACAGGTCCAGAGAGCCAGAATCATTTGCTGAAATTCTTCCATCAAGTGAGCATTTTGGGACCAAAATGATTCTGAAGTAACATAGTCTGGTGTATGTATGTGTGTTTGTGTTTCTCTGTGTGTGTGTGTGTGTGTGTGTGTGTGGTAAGGGTAGGAACACTTGCTAAAAATGCAGATTCCAGGGCACCTGGGTGGCTCAGTAGGTTAAGCCTCTGCCTTTGGCTTAGGTCATGATCTCAGGGTTCTGGGATCAAGCCCCACATCAGGTTCTCTGCTCAGCGAGGAGGCTGCTTCCCTTCCTCTCTCTGCCTGCCTCTCTGCCTGCTTGTGATCTCTCTGTCTGTCAAATAAATAAATAAAATCTTTTTTAAAAATGCAGATTCCAAAAAAAATAAAAATAAAAAAAATGCAGATTCCTGGGCTTACATTAAACCTACTGAATCAGAACTTTTTTTTTAAGATTTTATTTATTTATTTATTTATTTATTTGACAGAGAGAGAGAGTGAGAGAGGGAGCACAAGCAGGGGAAGCGGGAGAGGGAGAAGCAGGCTTCCTGGGGAGCAGGGAACCCGATGTGGGGCTCAATTCTAGGACCCCAGGATCATGACCTGAGCCGAAGGCAGATGCTTAATGACTGAGTCACCTAGGTGCCCCTGAATCAGAACTTTTGCAGGAAGGGCTTGGAATCTGTAGCTCCCTGAGTGATTCTGATTCACAAGGAAGTTTCTGCAACTTTCATTTATTCATCCATTTTTTTCATTCATTCATTTTTTTTAAAGATTTTTTTTTTTTTAATTTGTCAGAGAGAGAGAGAGCAAACGAGCACAGGCAGACAGAGAGGCAGGCAGAGGCAGAGGGAGAAGCAGGCTCCCTGCCGAGCAAGGAGCCCGATGTGGGACTCGATCCCAGGACGCTGGGATCATGACCTGAGCCGAAGGCAGCTGCTTAACCAACTGAGCCACCCAGGCGTCCCTCATTCATCCATTTTTTTAAACAAAGATTTACTTATCTGAGAGAGAGAGAACATGAGCAGGGGGAGCAGAGGGAGAGGGAAAATCCCAGGCAGACTCCACACTGAGCACAGACCCCCACACAGGACTTCATCCCACAACTCCAAGATCATGATCCGAGCCAAAACCAAGAGCTGGATGGTTATCCAGCTGTACCACCCAGGCACCCCTCATTCGTTTTTTTTAAAGATTTTATTTATTTATTTGTCAGAGAGAGTGAGCACAGGCAGACAGAGTGGCAGGCAGAGGCAGAGGGAGAAGCAGTCTCCCTGCTGAGCAAGGAACTGGATGTGGGACTCCATCCCAGGACACTGGGATCATGACCTGAGCCGAAGGCAGCCGCCCAACCAACTGAGCCACCCAGGCGTCCCTCATTTTTTTTTTTTAAGATTTTATTTATTTGACAGACAGAGATCACAAGTAGGCAGAGAGGCAGGCAGAGAGAGGGGAGGAAGCAGGTTCCCCCCTGAGCAGAGAGCCCGATGCGGGGCTCGATCCCAGGACCCTGAGATAATGACCTGAGCCGAAGGCAGAGGCTTTAACCCACTGAGCCACCCAGGTGCCCCCTTCATTCATTTTTTAAACAAATACTTGCTGACTTCCTCACAGTGAGTTCTGAGAACACTGTTGAGGACACGGATCTCATTCTTTCCTCACTTTGCTCACAGTGGAATAGTTATTAAATGGTATCAGAAATAATGTTTCAAATACAAACTCAGTAAGTGCCCCAAGAGAGAAGAACAGCTAGATATAACCATATATCAGGAGTCCCTGATCCTCCTGGAGAATCAGGGAGGCTTCCTGGAAGAAGAGAAATTCATGGGATGAATAAGAGCTGAGCAAGGGCGGCTGTTGGGGGCGGGACAGCAGAAAGAGAAATCCGCCAGAGGGAAAAGCATCTGCAGTGATCCTGGGATAGGAGGGCTTCTCGGATCTGAGATTCCACTTGACCTTCCTCCTACCCAACAGTCTGGAGGGGCCTCCCTCATACAAGCCACCAACCCCCAAGGCGAAGCTGGAGGAGCCTGAGATGGTAAGCGCTTCCCCAGGAGCCCAAGCTGCCCCCACCTCCACACCCGCACCTTTTCCCACTGAGGCCAGGGCTAGGAGGGCGGACTTCTGGGAAGAGGCCAGCTGTGAGTGGGTCCTGACCTGCCCCTCTTTCTTCCTTGCAGCCCTCCCAGCTTTTCACTCTTGGGGCCTCAGAGCACAGCCCACTCAAGACCCCCTACTTTGATGCTGGCGTCTCCTGTGCTGAGCAGGTGGGAATTCAGGGGAGGGCAGGAGTGGGTTTGGGGTTTGGGCTTAAGGGCCAGGGATCAACTTCTGATATAAAAAGTCCATCACTAAAGGTCACAACTCAAGGCCAGTGCTATATCTCTACTCAGAGCTTAGAGCACAGAGATGTGTTTGGGATTCCGTGGGGGAGATCATGGTTGAAAAAGTTCAAGGACATGAGGTTCAAGTCACTTAGTGAAGACTGGTTGAACATCTACATTTGCCAGATACTGTGCCTGGAGATGAGACAAACTGATTGTCATTCCCCTCTGTGGTCTCTTGGATGTCAGGGGTCAGATACTGAAGTTGAGACAAATCAAGGTTTAAGGAGCTCTTCAGGGCTTAAGTTCAAGTAGTTGAGGTCATGATTGAAGTCAAAGGTTCATGGAGAAAGTCTTGTGGTCAGCGATCAAAAGACAAAGGAGAGGCCCGGACTGACAGGCTCCGGGCTTTGAGCTGGAGATAAGCCATAGGATTGCTCCAGTGCAATTTCCACCCAGCCGAACAAGGGATGAAGTCAAGAATGGCTGGCATAAAGAGATGGTCAGGATTTGGGGGGGTCAGAGGGCAGGCTGGGATTCTGTATAATGTACAGGAGATGACCTTGGACTCTTTTTCCCTCCCTGCCCCCAGGATATGCCTCGATACCATGAGCTGCCCACTTTGGAAGAACGATCAGGGCCCCTGCTCCTTGGGGCCACGGGCCTGGGGTCCCCCATCCTGGTGCCTCCTGGGCCACCTGTTGTGGAGGGGGTTTCCCTGGACTTAGAGGATGATGAGGAGGAGGAAGAAGACTATCTAGATAAGATCAACCCCATCTATGATGCCCTGTCCTACTCCAGCCCCTCTGATTCCTACCAGAGCAAAGGCTTTGTCATGTCCCGAGCCATGTATGTGTGAGCTGCCATGGCCCTGGCCTCTCACTTCTCACTTTTGAGCCCTTCACTTTCTGCCAGGGATCTAGTGCCCTCTGACCTCTGGCCAGGCCATGGTCAGTTAACACACAAAAATGCATCTCATCTGTGACTTCTGCCTTGGTGGCTCCACTATGACCTCTAATCCATGATCTCTGACCCAGAGAAACTTCATGACAACAGAAACCTGGTAACCTTATCTCACATGGGGGCGGGGGAGTATGTTTCTGCACAACCTCGACCCAAGGTCTCCTAAGACTGTGACCTTAGATCATACCTCTCATGTCCCATCATCTCCAGACTCCCCCCAAATCCCAAAGAAGACCCCAGACCTCCGAGTTGTCCTCAGGCAGTAAAATCCCAATAATTCTGCTGGGGTGGGTGTTGGGGGTACCCTGCTGCTCAGACCTGAGCCCTCCAGGCAGCAGAGCCCCACTCACCCCTCCCTACCCTGCCTGTTCCCCAAAGACAAGAGGGAAGGGATTCCCCACCCCAAGGCAGAGCTTCCCCATCTCCTCCCTCCTGCAGGCAGGAGTCTCAGGGCCCAGACCCTTCCATGAGCCCCCATTACCCCAATTCCTGTCTACAGGGAATTAAGCCTCATCCCAGGACTAGATGGGGTAAGTTTCATGCGGTGTGCCTTTCTGGCCTCAGCCTTGGAAGAAATTGCTGTTACTTTGAAGACTACTGAGTCCTTTTACTCCTGCCCAGTGGGATGGGACCCAAACATCTCCCAGCAGGGAGATTGGCGGGGGTGGGGTGGGGGGGTGTTGCTGAGGATATAATACTGTTTTTGTAATATAGCATTTCCTACAAAATCTGAGTTTATACTTTGACCAGATGTCAACTTGTGTTTTCTGTGGGATGTGAAGGGGATGGGAGTGGGACATGAGAAACAAATAGGGCACCTAGAGCTGAAGGAAATCAGGAGGCTAGAAGTCAAGACGGGTTACAGGGAAAAAAACAAAAGGCCCAAAGATATTTTAAAAATAATAATAATTCAGTGAGGGGGTAATGAGCGAAAACGTGTAAACCAAAAAACGTAATGATGGATAACAGAAGGAGGGGGGAGGAGTCCAGGGCAGGGTGGTTGACAAGGAACGTCAGTCTAGTGGGTGATGGGCGGAAATAAACGGAACAAAGATAGAAATGGCAGTAATTCCGTTTGAGGGACTCAGGTTTAAAGGATAAATGGCAAGTAAGTATAGGCCAAAGGCAAAATTACAAATAATGTAATAGCAGCTCAGGGCATTATGGGCAATAGAAGCGAATGAATGAGCCAAAGGCAGAGGGATAATAGAGAAACAGGGCCGGCAGGCATGATGGGTAATGGACCCAAAACATGATGGCTAATTAAAGAAGCACTAGAAGGATGATGAAAGTGAACAGGCAGAAATGGGCTAAAGGTAGTTCAGGAAATGAAGCTGAAATGAATGGAGCAGAGGCATGCTGGGTAATAGGACAGGAATGAATGGGCCAAAGATAGAAGCGCCGCAGTGACGCAAGTGGAGGCGGGGAACAGAAGGCATGATGGGTAGCAGAAGGGGTGGGTCTACGACAACTGTCGCGTTAAACAGCTAAGGGGCATTGTGGGTAAAAAGAAGCAGGACAGGGTTCACATAACCGGTTAGAATTCTCCCGAGGCACTGTGGGAAGGTCCAGCACTTCCGGTTTTCGGTCGCCGGCTCTGGACTAGGGGCCTGCCCCTCTGCCGCGGTGCCTGGTGGGACGAGGGGCCTGACCTTGCTGCCTAGCAGCCTCTGCCGCGCAACGCATCTTTACCCGCGTCCCTTGACCCTGGCACATTAGCCAATGAACGTACCAGACCGATTGCGTCACCAGGATCGGCCTCCTGTACCCGCCAGAGCCAATCAGAATGCTTCAAGGACCCAAGCTGACCAATTACAGTGGCAATTTCGCCGCGGGGCGAAGTCGAAAGAAGGGACGCCCTCTGGGGAGGGGCGGAGGCGACGAGTCAGTGGGCGTTTCAAAGTGCGCAGCGCAGACCAATGATTGACGAACACTGGAACCCGCGGCGTTGAGAGCCAATAGATGCGGTCTCCGCGGGCCAATTGGAAAGGCGGGGAAGTGTGCCCTGACCGGCCTGTGAGTGGGAGCCAATAGAAAAGGACGTCCCAAAGAGGTGGGTGGGACTCCCAGCCATGACTCCAATTGCAAGGCCAGGCCTTGAAGCTAGTGGGCGGATCCCAGAGCATGCCGAACCAATGGGTTAGGCGGGGTGGGGCGACGGTGGCGGCGGCGGCGGCGACAGCGGGTTCGGTTGCGCGTGGCGCACGGGGTGGGAGCGGAGCCCAGGCCGGGTGCAGGCGCTGCCGCCAGTGAGAACCGGGGCCCGGAGCAGAGCGGGGTTTGGCTGGGACTGGACCCGGAACGCGCGGGCCCTGACCTTCGCCCTCTGACCTTTCCCCCTTGCAGGCGACCATGGGGAACGTCTTGGCCGCTAGCTCGCCGCCCGCAGGGCCGCCGCCGCCTCCCGCGCCCGCCCTCGTGGGACTGCCGCCGCCTCCGCCCTCTCCTCCTGGCTTCACGCTGCCGCCACTCGGCGGCGGTCTGGGCGCTGGAGCCGGCGCCGGTCGAGGTTCGGAACGGACCCCAGGTGCTGCGGCCGGTAGCGCCGCAGGGACCGCGGACGATGGGGCCTGCGGCTGCCTGCCTAACCCCGGCACGTTCGAGGAGTGCCACCGGAAGTGCAAGGGTGAGGGGCGACAGACCTGCTGGGCTGTGAGGGCCCGGATCTCGGGGGGAGGGGGAGCACTCAGAGGACCTTGGGAATTGGCACGGACCATTGGAAACATGTAACAGAGCGTTAGGCGTTGACGTTAGGATCGAATGGTGGAACGCTGGACTTGGGACCTAGAACGATGGGATCGGATGGTGGAACCTCAGGATGGAGTGCCAGAGCTGCAGAGCAAAGCCGTAGGGACTTAAAGGAGCCCCGGGGATCAGCCAATCCAGCCTTCTTATGTGATCGGGAAGGAAACTGAGACCCAAGGTCACAGTGTCAGCAAGTGTCCAGTGCAGGGGTCGGGCTGGGGGTGGTGAACCCAAGACTTCTGGATCTTGGCTTGGAACAATTATGATAGCTGAAGTAGAGATGACTTATTAAGCAGTGTTCTGGCATTCAGTATATGTTAACTCATTACGTCCTTGCAACATTTCCACGTGGTGAGCTTACACATGACATCTTACAGGGGACAAGTTCGACATAGAGAGTTAAAGTGACTTGCCTTGGGTCACATGGGTAGTAAGCGGTGGCACTGGGATTTGGATGCAGGCAAAGAAAGGTCCTGGTCCTGGTCCTGGTCCTGAGTATTAGCTTAGACTGTCTCTATTGGTTGGGATGCTTTGTGGGATTTTTGCTTGTGGGTCCCTGGAAGGATCAGAGCTGGGATGGTAGGGAAGGAAGGAATGAGAGTTGGCGTGTTTGCCTTGGGGTGTGTGTGGAGAGTGACAGCATTTCTCTTCTTCAGAGCTATTTCCCATTCAGATGGAAGGTGTCAAGCTCACAGTCAACAAAGGGTTGAGTAACCATTTCCAGGTGAGCCTTCTGGGTGCCGGTACTCTCCAGAGGTCATCCCAGCCATCTCCCTGCACCTACACATACAACCCCCTCAATCCCCCTTAAAGGGCTAGGCTCTTTGGCACCTGAAAAGACTCAGAGACACAATGCCAGTCTGACTGCTCATTGGGTCCAGTGGAAGTGTTTAGGACCCAGAACCCAGGGATGCCCCTCCACCAGGCAGGAGTGAAGTACCGGGTAGGTAGCCTTGTCTCCAGCTTATCTTTTCTTTGAGCGTCTAATCTAGTCAGGCTGAACCTCCCATTCTTTACCCCCTGCCCTACCCAGAGCTGCCTGTCTTTCTCCATGGTGGGGAAGCCAGGTTGACAAGTATCCCCATCCCAGGCTGGAAGGGAGCTTTGCTGGGGGCAGGTTCAGCTGGATTTATTGGGGGGTGGCCCAGAGACTCCTCCCCACAGCCTTCCCTC
>RCUC01132711.1:0-20453 GCA_003697995.1 Taxidea taxus jeffersonii
ACTCATTTACTTAAATTTATCCTAATCTTAGTCAGTAGTGACCACACTTTCTTTCTAATTTCTTTTCTGTAAACCTACAACAACTCTCTTTTTTTACATTCAGATTTTGTCCTAAGCTTTCCCTCTTTGAATAACCAGCCTCACTTTAGGATAAATTTTCTTTTTTCTCAACAAAAATGTATTTCTATATCTTAAACTTTTTCTTACCAAACACACATATCTTACTTTCCTTGCATGCAGAGTTGTTTCCCTGATTATTTCCAGTAGTCTTAATTACATTTATTAGAATTCTGAACTCCTGGGAATCTTAATTTCTAGTGAAAACTAAGTAGTAAACAAGTGTGAACTATTACACCAGAGTTCTTTAGACTGACAAGTTTATAAATACGTTTTACAATTTCTAGAAATGCACTTTTCGTAGTACCATCTTTCAATAAAGCACAAGACATGTTTACTGACACACTCAAATTTGTCTTTAGTTTCTCAATAATAAGACAAAAGTAGATAAAATAACAAAACATTAAGTACTAAACATAAGCATATCTTATTTGGAAATGATTTAGATATTCAGTGAATTTAACTTAACTCATCATTTAACTTAGCAAGATGTTAAAATTTCACATTACCAGGGGTCCTTGGGTAGCCCAGTCAGTTAAGTGGCCAACTTTTGATTTTGGCTTGGGTCATGATCACTGGGTCATGGGATCGAGCCTGACATTGGGCTCCAACCTCGGTGCAGAGTCTGCTTGAGGTTCTCTCTCTTCTCCCTCTATCCCTCCTGTTCATGTTTTCTCTCTCTCTCCAAAATAAATTATTTATTTATTTTTTAAAACTTTTTAAAAAACTAAAAAAAAAAGTTTCAAGTTACCAAAGATTTTAGAAGCTGCTTAAAATGTTGCCTACAAACCTTTTTTATCTTATTTTCATCTATCTAATTTACTTGTTCTTAACAATTATGGTTAGTCCACCCACAACCCTTCTTGAGGCATTAGACAGACTCAGCCATAATCCTTAGAGGGTTTTTTGTTTTGTTTTGTTTGGACAAACTTCTATTGTTTGTCCAAACTGCTTTTGGACAAATTTCTATTGTCACCAGCTGGACCCCCAAGACCTGACCTTTACCGCCCACCCACCTGCTTATACTCAGCAATCTCTGTTCCACATATTTCCTTAAGTGCTCCTTTCCAGTATGTCTCTTAATTCAGGCAAAAGATCTGAGAGACATAGTATCCCATGATGGAAACCAGAACTACATCTCAAACAAACAAACAAAAAAACTGCCTAGACAAAGATCCCCAGGTGGCCCAGACTACCCAGAACTGTTGAACTTATTCCGCTAACTTGCCCCTATGCAGATGGACCATGGAGTGACCTCTAGAATGACCCCAAACTGCCTTCACCTCATTATAGTACTATCTCCACTCAAGGAGGAGCACAAGCCTCATTTACATAATAGACATTATGTGTACAGGCATGCTTTCTTAAGGCGCATGTGTGACATTACGTCCCCCTCTATAGATGATAACAAGTCTCCCCATCTAAATATTCATCCTAACCCCAAGTAAAAATAACTTATCCACCCTTGCACCCTTGAGTCATGGCTTTGGAAGTCATTCCCCATGATCTTATTTGCTGCAAGTAAAGTTTCCTTTGTGGGAAACTGCACCTGTTATAGTTTTCATCTGTGATTCACTGAGGAGCAAACTCATGTTAGGTCAGTTATTAAAAATGAACTTATTGGGGCACCTGGGTGGCTCAGTGGGTTGAGCCACTGCCTTCGGCTCAGGTCATGGTCTCGGGGTCCTGGGATTGAGCCCCACATTGGGCTCTCTGGAGGAGCTTGCTTCCTCCTTTCTCTCTGCCTGCCTCTCTGCCTACTTGTGATCTCTGTCTGTCAAATGAATAAATAAAATCTTAAAAAAAAAAAAAAAGAACTTATTTAACTTCCAATAAACACAGACAGAATAAAAGTTTTATATTTAATACTGTTATTCTAGAAACATATCTATTTTAATCAAGCCAACTTAAATAGCTTTAATATCAAATATTTTCCCAGATCACATGAACTTGATAAACATTTGGGTTAGTTTCTATGTTTCTGAGCTTTAGAAGCCCAATTCTTGTAAGTGCTTACCTTCAAAACCACTAAATAGAGCTCTTTTACAAATTAATTTTAGCAGTACTGGAGGTAGAGAAAATATCTCACATTTACAATATATATGGACACACAAATAGACACATGCAAACAAGTTTTATAGTTTTTGTTTTTTACTAATATTTGTAGAGAGGACATTGTAGGCCCAATTTCCAAATATCTTACTCTTTTTTTTTCCTCCAGATGAAAAACTTTTCCTTAAGTTTGTATTTCAAAGAGTGGCTCTTAGGTCCTAGAGATGATGAGGGTAGAAAATATACAGTATAAATGCATAGAGAATGTATACAAGTTTTCTCCAAAGTGAACTTTTTAGGACATATTGGCCTCTTATCAGAGGTGCTAGAGCTTTGGCAGAAAACACCCTTTTAGCAGTTTGTGTTTTATAAAGGTCTTTCCAAGCCTCCTCCTTTTTTTCCCCTTCAGGCTCAGGTGGTTGAGGGCTTTATTTACATTTCAAAGACATGATAAGATCTATAATTTCGAGGGACAGTGAAAGAATGCAAAAACATTTTTCTAAGAGTTTCAGGGTTAATTGCTATTTACATTCCTTTTTTTTTTTTTTTAAGATTTATTTATTTATTTATTTATTTGTCAGAGAGAGTGAGCACAGGCAGACAGAGTGGCAGGCAGAGGCAGAGGGAGAAGCAGGCTCCCTGCTGAGCAAGGAGCCCCATGTGGGACTCCATCCCAGGACACCAGGACCATGACCTGAGCGGATCCCAGGACTCTGGGACCATGACCTGAGCCGAAGGCAGCCACTCAACCAACTGAGCCACCCAGGCGTCCCTACAGTCCTTTTCTTAAGTACAGGAAAATTTTGTTCCAATATCCTGATCATTAATAATATTCACAAACATTTTGAGAGGAATAGGTGAGATTTTGGGACTGGTAAACATAAGATAGGCTTTAACCTGTTTCTAGAGTTGCGTTTCTGGTTTTATAGAGACCTGTAAGACAAAGACAGATGTTCCTAATCTCCAAAAAACTGGATGACAGCCTGAATATCAGGGGGCTGGCCTGCCTTTTAAACTGTTTGTTTCCTTATATGAGGGAGATTTTTTTAAATTTATCTATTATTTTGAGGGAGAGAGAGAGAGCACAATCCCAGGTGGGAGGGAACTCCCTGCTGACCGTGGAGCCTGACACTGGGCCCATCTCATGACCCTGAGATCACAATCTGAGCAGAGCTGAAACCAAGAGTCAGCTGCTTACCCAACTGCACCATCAGGCGCCCCATCAGGGAGATTTTTAACTAAGAGGGGAGTCAAAAGGTTTATACCTATGTAAAGTCTGTGTTAGGGAGCAAGAATTCTTGTTACCGTTAAAGTTATTCTAGCTGGACTAAAAATCAGATAAACAGAAGAAAATAAAATATAATAGACATAGGTATGGGGAATCCATATAGACATGGAAATTCCAAAGACAGGCAAAATGAGGTATGTATGTCATTCTGAAGTAAGGAGAAAAGGGGGTAAGGGTCTGGGATTTCAGAGGAAAGGAATGCACTTCACAGGGTCATAAGAAGAGTAGATGTTTGGTAATTAGAAGTTTGCCCAGCTATACTGATGGTCACTTAGATAAAGTTTATCTCTGTTAATATTCTGGGAAAGACCCCCACCCAATTTAGAGTTTTCTGTGTGGTTTTTTTGAAGATTTTATTTATTTATTTGAGAGAGAGAGAGAGACAGTGAGCATGAGCAGGGGGAGGGACAAAGGGGGAGGGGGAAGCAGATTCCCCACTGGGCAAGGAGCCCAACACCACACAAGGGCTTGATCCCAGAACCCTGAGATCATGACCTGAGCTGAAGGCAGACACTTAACCAACTAAGCCACCTGGGTGCCCCAGTTTTTCTGTGTGGTTAAAGGAGGGATATATGATCCCATAGGATCTCAAGTGCCTTTAGCTCAAAATAATTCACATGCCAAAGTGGCACATTCTGCGGGGTCCTGTCCTGAACCCCTTCATCTGTATAAAACATTTTAACAAAAGCCTTCTTTCTGGTTACACAATTCAGCCTTGGCTTCTATTATTAGCCTCTGAGCATTGGCCTTCCACCGATAATTTGTAGGAGGGCCTGAGAGAAATTTTGGTCGTCTGTTTCCTCTGTGAAGGGGAGGTTGTGAATAGTCAAATAAACTTTCTAATTTCTCTTTAAATTTGGTAGGATCTTCTGAGAGTAGAGGTAAAGGGGCTTTATTGTTTAAAAAAATTCACTGCTGTCCAGTGGACGCAAATTCTTTTATGCTGGAGGGTCTGTGATACACCTACGGAGAAATGCCTGAGGCTGGCACAGCTGGATTTCAAAGCCCTGGAAGGCAGGAGCAAACAAGACTTACCGCCAGTCTTGGGGGCTTTTAAATTCATTTCCTGGCTTTCGGCATTTACATGAACAACCCGTAAACCTTGAACCTAGAGATTGGTTGGAGTGTGTGCACTATATATCCTGTAGGGAAGGGGGAAGTTAAAAAAGGAAGATGAAACTGGATTTTTAAGAAGGGGGCTGGATGGGAACATTGGGTGGGATGTTGGATGGGAACATTCATTTTTGTCTTGGGTCTAATTTCTGTTCTTTTATCTTTTCAAGGAAGTCCCTAAGGCAGGTCATTATACTAAGGAAATTGAGAGCTATCTATAAAGAACACATGTGTTTCTAAAACATGACCCACTTAAAGGATCCATCATCTGGCCATTGACAAGTAGGATCTCTTAATAGCGATCCACACCAAAAAGCCATCTAATGGCTTAACCAAAGATGAAGAGGCATCCAGAAAGGGGGGGATGATGTAGACCTCATAATCCAAAAGTTTACTACCAAAATCAGTCTAAGAAAGAAAAAGCCTTTGTTGCACAGGTGGTAAGGATGGTGTGATGAGAACAGTGTTTCCTGTCTCCCACGAACACATGCGTTGCTTCCACTCCATCACAGATTTCCTCATCTGTGACACTAGCCAGGAGCTACTGTAACCAAACAAACATGAGTTTGCTCCCGAGTGAATTACAGGTGGAGACCACACCAGATGGAGTTGTCACACAAAAGAGTCTTTATTTGCAGCAAATAACTTCCAAAGCTGTGACTCCCTGAGCAGGAGCAAAGGGGATCTTTTTATTTAGGGTTTAGGATGAATATTCCGAGAGGGCAGCTTCATCATGGCATTTGAAGAGGACATAAAGTTGTGCAGGCCTATACCTGGATCCAGGGTTAGGTTAATGAAGCTTATGCATCTCCTAGGGCAGAGGCCTTAACATTACGAGGAATCAGAGGTAACTGTCTCAAGTAAGGAATGCAGGGTCTTGCCTACATTTGACATAGCACTGGGAGTTTTCAAACTAATTTATTGTCTCTGATATGGTTAGGCTGTTTCCTGGCCAGGTGGAGACTGTTCTTTTTTTTAAGATTTATTTATCTATTTATCTACTTTTTGAGAGAGAGAGAGAATAAGTGGGAGGGGCAGAGAGAGGGAAAGAGAATTTCAAGCTGAATCCATGCTGAGCTCAGATTAAGATTTGAGCTGAAGTCAGACACCTAACCTACTGAGCCCCCCAGACACCCAAGACCGTGCATTTTTGCATTCCCTTTGTTCCTTTAAAATCCATATCTACTGAGGTGTTTGTACTTCTTTGTCATTCAGACCCCATCTGGGCAGTTCTACAAGAAGTGTGCTGAGGCAAGTAGAGCTCACCGGGGATCTATGGATCACTGGAATGGGAATTACATTACTGGAATTGGAATTTCCAGTACTAACAAGCAACAAAGTTGAGACGAAGGAAGTTAAGGGCTGGGACCTCTCATGACAAACACCTCTGGGAACTGGCATTTCTGGACTCTTGGAACCTAGTTTTTTTGACTGGCCTACAAAGTGTACCCTGGTAAGTGTACCCTCTGGATGGTGGAGACCAAAGACAATACTATCACTGGTCACAAAGCCAGGCTCTTAGGACTTATAGAACAAGATGAAAGGGAAAATCTCATCCAGTTTTTCTTAGAAGCACATTAATAGCTTTAACTAAGTCTTGAGGCTCCTGGAGACAAACTAATACATAGCAGAGAGGTACTGTGGGGTTGGGTATTGTGTGCTGTTCCAGTGTTGCATGGAACTGTTCTTGAGGTTGGCAGGTGTCAATCTAATCCATTCCATGACTAACTTACCTAACACAGGAGTCTTTGAGTAAGGTGGTAAGTGTTCTAGTAGATTTTTTTTTCCTCTCTGTCTGACAGGTTTTAAGTACTTGATCCATGTCTACTAGTTTTGTGGCTTGGACTTCTGGACTTCAAAGATGTGCCTTAGCAACAGCCTTTACCTCATGTGCACGTTAACCCACAGCAAAGTTTATATGACAAATGACATAAAAGACGTAGAGAAAGGAAAACAAAAACCATCTTGAGAGGACATGGATCAGTATTCCACTAAATTTACCAAGAGTTACTAAGCTCGAGGAACTAGTTCCACAAGTATTTTCTCCTGCTAATCTAAATTTAGGAAAAAAAAAAAAAAGGGAAAAGAAAGGACACTCATTACTCTTGCTCCATCAGACTCCACAGATAAGGATCTCAAGAGACTGACATGGTAAAAAAATCTTACCTTCTGTTGGCTGTATGTCAGATTTCCCAAGGATCTCTTAGCTGCGGCTGTGTCTGGGGCAAGCAGTGTCCAGCAAGTCAAAGTGTCCTGCCAAGTAGGCCACCTATTGAGGAGGAAGAAATTTTCTTCTATCCTAGGTTTTTCCAGCTGGACTAAGAATTAAATTTACATAAGACCAACAGATTAACAGGAGAAAATCAAATTTAGTTTCATATCTATGGAGAATCCACACAGACATGAAATTCTAAAGAGAGTCAGGCAACATGAAGTTCATTGATTAACCTCCTGAGCCTGAGGAAAGGGGTAAAGGTCTAGGGATACAAAGGGGAGAAAGACCATTAGCAGGAAGGTAAGAAGAGATTTTGGTAAACAAAGGTTGCCCTATTTATTAGGTAAAGCAGAATCTTTGTTAATAAATCTCTTCCTGGTACAGGCTCTCCTTTCCAATGCCAAGTTTTGACTGCTTTTAATTCAGAATAATCTTCATGCCAAAGTGGCCCACCTTGGGACAACTGATTCTTGCCCCTCCAGAATTTTATAGGAAATGCTGGAAGTACAAATGGCACAATCAGGCATTGCCCAAACTAAAAGATGTGGACTGAGCAAAGAGAGCCTGCGTCTAAAATTCACTTTAATGCATAATCTGGAGAGCTGTCATTGTGCAAAAACCAGCACTATAATTTAAAGTAGAAGAAGTTTTGGCTGCTTCGAGGACACTTTTTAATCTGAAATAAATAAATAGCTCGAGGAATTTAAGCAGGAGGTCAAAAGATATTTCCAATGTAAATACTCTCCATATTTTGCCAGGAATACCTATAAGAGGAAAGGAAATTAATATTGAGCCATCTACAGGGGAAAAAATATCTTGTCTCTGAAAAATAGGAACTTTGTTTACTGATGGAAGAAAATAGTAAGGAGTAAGGCTTATCAGCTGTTAAAAGTATATTATAATAAACAAATCAATGTTAGGTCAATATTCTACAAAGAAAGGATCAGGGAAGTAATGAACTGAAAGAAAAACATATCATGTTTGTTTGTTTGTTTTTAGTTTGAAAGCGGTTAGTCCAGATTTGTATGTAAACAAATGGAGTAGATTATCTCCAACTCTAAGTTAAACGAATAATCAACCACACCTTTACTTTTAAAGTTTTTTTTTTCTTAAAGATTTTATTTTTAAGTAATCTCTACACCCTGTGTGGAGCTCAAAGAGTCACATGCTCTGCTGACCAAGCCAGCTAGACACCCCACTTTTAGAGTTTTAATCAAAATTATTAAAAGAACCAAAATTAGCTGATTTAACTTTTATCTGTCTGCCTTTTGGATGTACAAGTAAGAACATGAACTAAGTGGCCTGACACCCATGTTTGTTCATCATTCTTTCATATCAGCCACCTGGTTATATTAGCATAATATTTTCTTTTTATTTTTTAAAAGATTTTATTTATTTATTTGAGAGAGAGACAATGAGAGAGAGCATGAGAGAGGAGAAGGTCAGAGGGAGAAGCAGTCTCCTGGTGGAGCTGGGAGCCCCATGCGGTGCTTGATCCCGGGACTCCCGGATCATGACCTGAGCCGAAGGCAGTTGCTTAACCAACTGAGTCACCCAGGTGCCCATAATACTTCTTTTTTTAAAGATTTTTTGGGGGGAAGTTCTTTTTTATTTATTTATTTATTTATTTATTCATCAGAGAGAGAGGCACAGCGAGAGAGGGAACACAAGCAGGGGGGAGTGAGAGAGGGAGAAGCAGGCCCCCCGCCGAGCAAGCAGTGGGGAAAGTTCTTAACAACACTTTGTGGACGATTCAGGAAACTAGAATGGGCTACATTGTTAAATTCTTGGGCATAAATATGGAATTGTAGTGATGGAAGAGAATACATGATGAACTACTTAGCAGTGAAATGTCGCACTGCCTCCATTACTTTCCAATGCTTCAGAGAGAAAAAAGCAAACTGGTACAATGCTACCAAGTGGTGAATATAGGCAAAGATTATATGCAGATTCATCAAAGGCTATCATATCCCTTTTTCTGTAGATTTTAAAATGTTGAAGGAAAATGATGTTAACAAAAGAGCTTTTGAAGCTTATACAAGAATTTTTCCTCTTTAAGCCTTCTTTAAAGAAACAATATACATCACTTTAGAGGCTATATAAAACCTATTTTAACTCCTGAATCATATTTTAATTTGGCTAGAATACAGGTTTGTGATCAAATGCTAAACTTTTGTCTTCCCAAGAAATTTTAAAAGGAAGGCAATATAGGTAACTCAAAATGGGATTCTCTGCCATCAGACCAGTATAATAAAAATAGGAGGGATAACTGTTGTAGGTAGAAAATATGACTAAATATGGGCTTGTGGGGTCATAGTTAAAACTGATATTCCAGTCTACAGATTGGATTAATGACATCTACCTCAAGCCCCAGAGGAAGATTTATGAAGAGTTCCATTGTGTTTGTATCAGTGAGGGTCTAGGCAGAAAAAGAGAAACCAATGTTTGAAAGAGAGTATTTCATGCAGGGAATTGGTTACACCGGTGACTGAACATCGTCGGAGCCTTCTCAAGCCCCTGGGGACAGTGATGCAACTCAGCATGAGCACAGCAGAAGGACGCTCCCTCTAGCACCCAGAGGCCTTTCCCTCTAGCGCCCAGGGGCCTTTGAGAGAAGATGGCGCCCTTTGCTGGAGGTTGAGGCTGCCAGTTGAGAGCTGGAGCCAGGGCAGGGGCTGTTAGTTATGAGCAGAACCCTGGAGGGAGGGGCCAGATAGATCATTTTCTAGAAAGGAAAGAAATTCTGAGATAGTATTTCTTAGTCTGTGGACTATTTCAGGAGAAAAAAGAGGAAAAAAAAAACCCAAAACAACACAAAACCCTTCCTTGCATTACACCTATCCCATTTCCCTCTGTAAAGAAAAGTTCTCTGGGGAGAACAGCAGGCAGAGGGAGAGGGAGAGCAGGCACTCCACTGAGCAGGGAGCCCTGCATGGGACTCAATCCCAGGACCCTGGGATCATGACTTGAGCCAAAGGCAGATGCTTAACTGACAGAGCCACCCAGGTGCTCCTCTTGATTTCCTATGTCTCTTATTTTATGATACTAGACGCAAGTGAAGGGGGATGGAACTGAAGGTTGGTGGTAGGATGGAGGGGGAGGCGAGTGAAATGGGAGAGAGAACAAGAGGTAGTTGGTTAGCTGATGAGTACATAGTTGGAAAGTCATCATAAAGGGCAATCTAAATTAAAGATCACAAAAGGCAGAGGTGTTTTATTCAGCTTGTACAATTAAAAAAAATTAAGCTATTTGACATTAAAAATTGAGAATTTCATATGAAACTCTAAAATTCTAGCTTATCTTATAAATTAAGATGCTCTGGTCACACTCGGCCCTCATTCCTGCCTGGCAGACTTGCTGGAGCATGTCCTTTCCAGTTCTCTGTGTCCCAGCTTTACCTGGCTCAGTCATGTGTGCCATTTGCCTGGCCCCTGCAGGCAAGCAATCCTCTTTTCTTTCTTCTTTACATTCTAGACTGGATAAGGATTTGCACTAGCTATCACCTCCACATTCTCTCCTTTCATATTAGACAGCTTCTGCAACACTTAAGCGTCCACTTGGGGGGCACCTGGGTGGCTCAATTGGTTGAAGGGCTAACTTTGGCTCAGGTCATGATCTTGGGGTTCCTGGGATAGATAGAACATGGTGTCTGTGCTCAGTGGGGTGTCTGCTTCTCTCTCCCTCTGCTCCTCCCAGCCCCATGATCTCTCTTTCTCAGTTTCTCTCTCAAATAAATACATGAAATCTCTCTTTAAAAAAAAATCCACTTGATAAGTCACTAGTCAAATCAATGAAATCCCAACTCAGAAATTCTAGCAATACTCCCATGATACATCATTTTAAATTCTTTGTGAAAGAGGTGATACAGGCTGGCTGGGACTAAGGACCCAGATGTGGGGGGGGGGGGTGTCCCACAGGACCAGCCAAGAAGGTTCTTGGCTTCCAACAGGATGGAAATCAAGCACAGCCAAAAAGGAAGTGAGAGCAGAGTTTATTGAAGATAGTATAGATACAGACAGAGCATAGGAGCCTAGGAAAGAGAAGGAAAGTGAATCTCATTCTTGGCTTGGGACCTGGGGTTTTTACTCAGGACAGTGGTCTGGTGCACTTGTCTTCTCAGTATCCAGGAACAAAGATGAGTGTTTAGGCGTTCTCCAGAAGTCACTTATGCCCTGAAGCCAAAAGTTGATGAGTCAGTGGTCTTCGCAAATCTTCATGACCCTGCCCAGTCACTCTTCAGATGTAATCTATTCTGTTAGAAGACTCTAAAGAAGTCATTAAATCCTTGATCTTTACCAGGAGGGTGTGCATTCTCTGTTCTATGAGGCATGTGTAAGGGAATCAAGGGTAGCAAGAATGGAAGCAGCTAGAGGAGCGAATAAAGCAGTTTTTCAGGGGGGTCCCTTTAGTTGCCCTGTTTCAAAGGGATACATGAAAGTGATTGTGTGATTATATGCACAAACACATCTTTGCCCACAACTAAAAGACTTTGCATTGACTTGAAATAAGACAGCAAAACCAAAACAATTAAAAAAAAAACTAGAATAAAAGTCAAACACCCAGTCAGAAATGTTAACTAGCTGAGGTTAAGTCCTCATGTTGATAGCTTCCTTTAAGTCTTTCTCTCTCTCTCTCTCTTTTTTTTTTATGATCTTACTGTTTATTTCAGAGAGAGAGAGAGTGCGTGTGCATGAGAAGGGAGGGGCAGAGGGAAAAGCAGACTCCCTGCTGAGCAAGGAGCCCAACATGGGACTTGATCTCAGTACCCTGGGATCATAACCCAAGCTGAAGGCAGATGCTTAACAGACTGAGGCTCCCAGGTGCCCAGTCTTTCCCGTTTGTAGTATGTAGCCAGTGTTGGGAACAGAATTCCTGTCCCTTTCAAGGTCCTTCTAGGTAGACTAAGAATTGACATGAAACAGATTAACAGGAGAAAATAAAATTTAATTTTTGTGTAACTTTGACTCCACACAGACATGAAAATTCCAGAGACAGCCAAGCAAAATGAGGTATATATGTCATTCTGAACTAAAGAGAAGAGGGCAGGGGCCTTGGACTTCAAAGGGAAGGAATGCAATTTGCAGGAAGATGAAAAAGAGTTAATGTTTGGTAAACAAATGTTTGCTGGGCCACTCAGAAACAATGGGGCATAGAGGACTTGGATCAAACAGGGCTTGCTAGGTTCCTCCCTGTCTACCATCCCTAGTTCATAGTATAATATAACTATCTATGGTAATAACTCTTCCTGGAACAGGTCCTCTCTCTAAATTCTTTTTAGGCGTTGGGGAAGTAAAGAAGAACTTTCCTGAATCTGCTGGGTTTTGATTGCTTTTTAACTCAAAATAATCTTCATGCCAAAGTGGCCCATCTTGGGGTAGTTTGCCCTTGCTCTAGTTTCAACTTATTTGATGCTTTGCTCTCCTACTGGACTATAAGCTCTTGATGGCAAGGACTATCAGTTTTTTATATAGCCGTAGTCCAAAGCAGATAGCAAAAAGGTTCATTGTTTCAATAAAGAGATGAAAATTAATGAAGAAATTTTTTTGCTCAATTACTGCCAAAGTCAAGCTATAGTAATCAAACATAAAATTATTTTTGGGGGGTGCCTGGGTGGCTCAGTCAAGTTGAGCATTCGACTCTTTATCTCGGCTCTGGTCATGATCTCAGGGTCATCAGATGGAGCCCCATGTTGGGCTGGCTCTGTGCTGTGCTCTGTGCTGGGCATGGTGCCTGCTTAAGAGTCTCTCCTCATCTCCCCAGCCCCCACATGCACATGCGTGCATACTCTCTAACTCTCTGTCTCTTTTTAATTATTTAATTAATTATTTATTTATTTGCTAGAGAGCGAGTGAGAGAGAGCACAAGCAGGGGAAGCGGCAAGCAGATGGAAAAGCAGGCTCCCCGTCAGGCAAGGAGCCTGATGGGGAACTCAATCCCAGGACCCTGGGATCATGACCAGAGCCGATGGCAGATGCTTAACAGACTGAGCCACCCAGATGTCCCTTTAGCTCTCTCTCTCTTAAGAAAAAGTATTTTTCAGGGGCACCTGGGTGGCTCAGTGGGTTAAAGCCTCTGCCTTCGGCTCGGGTCGTGGTCCCAGGGTTCTGGGATCAAGCCCCGTGTCGGGCTCTCTGCTGAGCAGGGAGCCCGCTTCCCTTCCTCTCTCTCTGCCTGCCCCTCTGCCTCCTTGTGATCTCTGTATGTCAAATAAATAAAATCTTTAAAAAAATTTTTTTTCAGATTCCCAGCAACCAGGACAAAGAGAGAAGCAGCAAAGAGACTTGGCTTGTGGCCTGACCATATCCTACGATTAACCTCTGTCCAGAAAGAAGTGTGAAAAAAACAAGCAAACAAATACTGTAGGTAAGAAGGTCACTCTTGATTCCTCACTGTTAGTGACTTGAGGAGCAAGCTACAGGGTACATATCTGGTCTGGGTTTCAGGACAGGACTTTGGTCTCTTGAAGGAACACTGACATAGAGAAACTAATTTTCAAATGGGAACCTAGTTGATAAAGAACAAAACATAGGGGTGACTGGGTGATTCAATTGATTAAGCGGCTGCTTTGGCTCCTGTCATGATCCTGGCATCCTGAAATCAGCCCTGCATCAGGGCTACCTGCTCAGTGGGAAGTCGGCTTCTGACTCTCCCTCTGACTCTCCCCCTGCTCATGCCCTCATTGGCGTGAATGGGCGTGCTCTCTCTCTCTCAAAATGAATAAATAAAAAATCTTAAAAAAAAAAAAAAGAACAAAACACTAATGTTGTTTGTAATAGTTGCGAAAGTGGCAGAATCCCATAACTAGTACTGGCCAACAAGACAAACTTAATTTGTAGGAAGTGACCAGAGCTGACACTACTCACTTTCAGAATTGGTCCCAGAGTCCAGTGAAGGGTCAAGAGTGCAGTGGCTGGGGAACACCTTGACAGAGATTCAGGAGGACCATTAAAAAATTCTAAATGTAATATCAAACAAGTTATTTGATCTCATGATGTGCCTTACTGTGCTGTGGTGATATGAGAAAATAAAAATAGTGAAATAGTAGAGGGAAAGATGAGACATAATGCAAAAATACTTTAAAACCTTGAGATCTTCATATAAGTTATACTGAAAAATACTCTTGAAGTGCTTGGTAAAACTAGACTGTCCTATCCTTTTTATGCTTGAATGCTACCCTGTACAATTCATAGACTCCTTTGAGCTCCCTCTGGTGGCACACTAACCAACCCTTAGTGACTACTGAGTATTTTTAAGACTCCTGTAAATTAAAAAAGAAAAATAAGAAAGCGGGGGGGGGGGGGCTCTTATAGATTCATTCACTGTAGCTTTCATTAAGAATGTCTTTTTAGGGATGCCTGGGTGGCTCAGTTGGTTGAGCGGCTGCCTTCGGCTCAGGTCATGATCCCGGCGTCCTGGGATCAAGTCACATATCGGGCTCCTTGCTCGGTGGGGAGCCTGCTTCTCCCTCTGCCTCTGTCGGCCACTCTGTCTGCCTGAGCTCTCTCTCTAATAAATAAATTAAAAAAAAAAATCTTTAAAAAAAAAAGAATGTTTTTTTAAGGGGTGCTGGCTGGCTGAGTTGGTTGAACATCTGCCTTTGGGTCATGATCCCAGAGACATTGGATCTAATCCCCTATCAGACTCCTTGCTCAGCAGGGAGGCTGCTTGTCCCTCACCCTCTGCCCTTTCTCTTGCTCATGCTCTCTCTCTCTCCCTCACTCTTTCTCAAATAAATAAAATCATTAAAAAAATAGTTTATTAAGAGAAACCTGTCTGGCTCAGTTGGTAGAGCATGCAACTCTTGATCTTGGGGTTGTGAGTTTGAGCCCCATCTTGGGTGCAGAGATTACCTAAACTCTTTAAAAAAAAAAAAAAGATTTTATTTATTCATTTAACAGAGAGAGAAAGAGAGAGCATAAGCAAGTGGAGCTTCAGGCAGAAGGAGAAGGAGAAGTAGGCTTCCCATTGAGCAGGGAGCCCAATGTAGGGCTCCATCCAAGGACCCCGGGATCATGACTTGAGCTGAAGGCAGATGCTTAACAACTGAGCCACCCAGGTGCCCCTAAAAAATAGTTTTTTAGTTGACTAGTCTTAAATATTCAAATAAGTGAAAAATGAATTTTCCAGAAGACAGATGCCAGAAACAGACCCATGGATAAGTGGAAACCTGATATAAGACAGAGGTGGCCCGGTAGATAAACAAACTACAGGGGTGCCCGGGTGGCTCAGTGGGTTAAAGCCTCTGCCTTCGGTTCAGGTCATGATCCCAGAGTCCTGGGATCGAGCCCCGCATCGGGCTCTCTGCTCAGCAGGGAACCTACTTCCTCCTCTCTCTCTCTCTCTCTGCCTGCCTCTCTGCCTACTTGTAATCTCTGTCTGTCAAATAAATAAATAAAATCTAAAAAAAAAAAAAAACCACAAAGTACAAACCAGTTGGAAAGTGAGCAAATTATATGATTAGATATTTCACAGTGGAGGGAGTATATATGGCCAATAATCATATGGAAAGAACCTCATTAGTGAACAGAGAAATACAAGCTAAAACCAGTGATATACCATTTCATACCTACCATGTTAGCAAAAACTTAACAATCAGTCAACTTTTGATGTTGGTGAGGAAGTGGAGCCACGGAGCCCTCATATACTCCTGTGGGACTATAAATTTGATAATGATTTTGGATAACAATTTAGTATGGCCTCATAAGTTGAAAACACTGTGAAGGAAGGAAGGAAGGAAAGGGAAGGGAAGGGAAGAAAGGTGGGAGGGAGGGAAGGGAGGGAGGAAAGGAAGAAAGAAAGAAAGAGAAGCAAGCAAGCAAGCAAGCTGTCACACTTCATACTATGGTGAATAGGAAGACTTGCTGCTGGGATGCAGTTGTTACCTAAGCCATAACAGAAGGAAGGAAGGAAGGAAGGAAGGAAAAAGGAAAGAAAGGAAGGGAGAAAGAATACCATTTCTAGTGAACTGGCATTCCATTCCTAAGTATTTACTCCAAAGAAACATTTTTTTAATATTTTATTTTTAAGTAATCTCTACACCCAATATGAGACTTGAACTCACAATGCTGAGATCAGGGGTCACAAGCTCTACCGACTAAGCCAGCCAGCCAGGTGCTCCTGAGAACCATTTTTTCTTTTAAGATTTTATTTATTTATTTGTCAGATAGAGAGAGAGTGCAGGAGCGAGCACAGGCAGACAGAGTGGCAGGCAGAGGCAGAGGGAGAAGCAGGCTCCCCGCCGAGCAAGGAGCCCGATGTGGGACTCGATCCCAGGACGCTGGGATCATGACCTGAGCCGAAGGCAGCCGCTTAACCAACTGAGCCACCCAGGTGTCCCGAGAACCATTTTTATATACACTAGTAGGCATGTGCGGGAATTTCTTAGTTGCACTGTTCATGCTAGCAAAAATTGGAAACATCATTAAGGGATAAAACTGTGGTGTATTCAAATAATGAAATACTATATAGCAGTGAAAAGAGTGAACCACAGCTATAGGCATGAATATGGATGAGACTCCCAAAAATGCTGATGAAAAAAAGCTATCGCAGAAAAATACTTAGAATATGATTCCATTATATAAGATAAAGACAGGAAAAACTAAAAAAATATAGGAGTATATATGTAGGTAGCAAATATGTATTTAGAAAATGAAAAATCTGGTGTTTATTATTCTTTTAACTATATATGTTTTTTGTATTTTATCCTTTCATTTATGATATATTTCACAGTAATAAAGTAAAATAGAAAGTATTCATTTAATTCTATATTCATTTAATTCTATATATTCTGTATTACCCCCTTCCTCCCAATCTCAATTTCACATCATTAGAGACTAGTCTTCCTGTTATGGCTTAGGTAACAACCGGATCCCAGCAGCAAGTCTTCCTATTCACCATAGTATGAAGTGTGATAGCTTGGGTAATAGATGATTGAAGGTCCTCCCAGGTGTGATCCCAGCTGACCTTTCCCATCTTGTTTTCTACCACAGCACTACTGCAGCCAACATGGTCCTCCTCATGGATCTGGTACTGAAACAGACTATGAGTTTTCTCACCTCTTGGTCTTTCCTTTTGACATTCTTACTACATGTTAGTTTTGAGTCTAAAAACTGTACTTTTTATAACCATCAAGCTACCTACCAGCAATTTTTTTTGCATTTTTAAAATAAGGTATTTTTAATATTATGTAAAGAGCAAGATTATCCTGTCTAAAGCAACAGACTTCAGTTTTCACTAAGAAATATAGACACCATTCTGTTTGCTTGTGATTATCTATGATTATCCTTCTGACAGGAGAATCTCTTGTTTGAACTGAACACATCTTGTTTTTGCAATATGATTATAGAATTAGAGATTCTTACCCCTCAAAGGGCTCTCACAACTATAGAAATTATTAATGCTTTGTATTTGTATGATATGCTATAGGTAACAACCATTCAGTTGATTACCAAGTATCACTAGAAAACATCTCCCTCATTTTACAGTTTTGGAAACTGAGGGAAAGAGAGAAGGCTTTAATCAATAAAATAGCATGATTTGGTAGGTGGGTTTAAGTTATTGCATTAGTAGCAGAAATAAAAATAGCAATAACAATAATGTCCTGAAAATGAAAGACTATCAGGTCCTGAATTTTCACTATTACCTGGAAAAGTTTACAAAATAAAGATGGATTTTTTTTTTCCAACTAATACTGGCTGACCGCCTGCCAAAGTGCAAGGCAAGATGTTAGGTACTGACAGAATCACAAAGATTAATATGACATGGTCGGTGTCTCCAAGAAGATTACAAAGTAGGAGGGGAAATCTCTACCCGTATTTGTGATCAGATGCCAGTTTTTGTGTATGGGCTAAAGATTAGACCTGGTGCTCTCAGTTAACACACTGAAAATAATACCTAGTACTTTTCCTTTATCATTAAAAGCCTTCAGAATGTATTCAGTAAATTAGTAAGCATCCCAAGGAGGAGGGAACATTCTGACCTATATCAGTGCATTGTTTCTCATTCAAATAACATCTTAGTTCACTGGAGGCTTTACGTGAATGTTTATTACAATATTTATTTCTCTTGATCAAGATGATAGCAGGTGATTATTGAGTTCCATATCATAATTAAAATAAACATTTTCCACCTTCCTGGTAAACAGGAGTGTCCAGACATTAGCAACTCTGAAACTTAAATCAGAAAAAGGATTGCAAAACCCTTAGGCAGTGACAAACTTTTGTAAATGTGTCTGTAGGAAGTTAGCACAGTTTTAGCTCTAAACTATTATGAAGGTCTTAGTTCAACATACAACTGTACACACGCCTTTAAACTTAAGTATAAATAACATTTGCTGTGAACAGTACACATTTCTCAGAATTTCTCAAAACCCTTTGTCTTTTAGTTCAATTACTATTATGACAATGTCATACAGTACAGACTAGCAATATTGATGGCAAAATAATTAGTAATAAAGAGAGTTTTGCAGTATGGATCCTTGGATGAGCTCAAAAAGAAAGGAATAAGAGGAGTATTTTGTTGATAAATGATACTACCAGCTATTAAGTAGGCAGCACTTTGAAGGAGATCACTCAGGAGTAGGAATTTCAATGTAAAAGATTATTTTTACACACATATACCAATATTCTGTAGTTGAACAAACTAAAATATATTTAGTTATTGAATTTCAGAGACTATTAGAGATTATATAGACTAGTATTTACAAAGTTTTTTCAACAGCAGCACTTTTTAAACAAAATCATATACAAAGCCCAACATACAAAACTAATAAAACAGAGCTGTTGTAGAAGGGAGTGGAGAATTCTTCTTTATCTAACAAATGGAGAAAATAAGTAAGTTACATCATGAGGCTTTTGATGGAAAGGGTGACTCACAGCTGAAAGAATTTGCACTTGACTACTTTGATAGAGTACTTTGTCAGAACAGAGGACAATCTTGCAATTCAGAATAAGAATCATTTCCTATTGCATTCCCAGAAAATAAATTATTACTAACAGAGACATGTCTGGTAAATATCTCCTACCTACGGTAGTCACACGGCCTCGAATTTGAAAGACTCAAAGAAAATAATCATAATTTTTTAAAAAGGTCTTATTTATTTGTTTGAGAGAGCAAGAGAGATCACAGAGGGAGATGGAGAAGCAGACTCTCTGCTGAGCAGAGATCCTGATGCAGGGCTCAATCTCAGGACCCCAAGATTATGATCTGAACCAAGGATTATGATCTTAACCAACTGAGCCATCCAGGTACCCTAAAAGTAATGATAATTTTTCATTAATTATATTACTGTTTTAGTAATGGTGGAGTAGTTCACATTGGACCAGAGCTCCCGCAGATAACCATTTTCAGCCTCAGATAAAGTATAATTAATGCTTACTTGAAGGCACTGGAGGGTGAGTGACAAAAGCTGCCAGAAACTAGAGAGAAGTTGACTCTTTTTTTTTTTTTTAAAGATTTTATTAATTTATTTGTTAGAGAGAGAGAGATCGAGCACAGGCAGACAGAGAGGCAGGCAAAGGCAGAGGGAGAAGCAGGCTCCCCACCAAGCAAGGAGCCCGATGTGTGACTTGATCCCAGGAGGCTGGGATCATGACCTGAGCCGAAGGCAGCCGCTTAACCAGCTGAGCCACCCAGGCGTCCCGAGAGAAGTTGACTCTTAAAAGAAGGGAAAATCACTGGAATATATCTGCAGTTTTCATGGCTTTTCTCCTGAGAGTGCTCACCAGTCCATGCAGAGTGGAACAATTAGAACTCAAGCAAAAAGCTAGTCTTTGAGGATGTCAGAATGACTCAAAAGTGAAGGGGAAAACCCTGGAAAGGAGCTAACCACATAGGAAGAGTGGTCAATTCTGCCTATAGATTCAGCCCAGATCTTTGACTTCCGTTCAGCACATTCACGAGGCAGACTCCAAGCAGCATGGCTAAAAGAAGCAGGCTAAAAGGAGATCAAAGCAGAGATTAATGTTGCTGTTGACCAACAGAGAGACAGAGTTTGGAATTTGAGTCCAGTTAATTTATCCAATAGAACAACACTCAACAATTTCCAGAGTACCATGCAGCATCCTTATTTGGCAAAAATATCATTCAAAATTTGAAGGCATAATAAAGACATTTTCAGACAAAGGCTAAGAGAACACACCACCAGCAGACTTAAAGGAATATAAGATAGTATGGATCTTCACAAAAGGATAAAGAGTACCAGAAAAGGTAAATTTGTAGGTATATATAAAAGATTTTTTCTCATTTTGTTTAATTTTTTTAAAGACTTTATTTATTTATTTAACAGAGAGAGAGAGAGCTGGCAGAATGGCAGGCAGAGGGAGAGAGAGAAGCAGATTCCCTGCTGAACAGAGCCCAATGTGGGGCTTGATCCCAGGAGTCTGGGATCATGCCCTGAGCTGAAGGCAGACCTTTAACAGACTGAGCCACTGAGGCACTCCTCATTTTATTTAGTTTTAAAAACCAACTTACTATTTAAATAAAAGACAAAAATAAAAGTGTAGAGTTTATAATATACGTAGAAGATAAAAGTATAACAATAATGCATAAAGACAGGAAAGGAGAAGTAGGAGCTTACTTTTGTAAGGTTATTACATTATACATTAAGAGGTAAAATATTTGAAGGTAGACTGGGATGAGTTAAAAATGCCAAGCTAAGAGCATCCATTG
>RCUC01132712.1:0-23784 GCA_003697995.1 Taxidea taxus jeffersonii
AAAAAAAAAAAAGAGGAGCACACCTCATCTCTCCACAGTTCTGGGACGTGAATTCACAGAAGCAGAATGAGAAGGGACCCTTGACAGCCCCCACCTGGCTCGTCACCACTCTCCATCCCCTCCCAATGAATCTGCAACGAGGAATTGTGGCAAGTTCCCCTCGAGAAAAGAACACTGCGAGGGAGGCCTATGGAGAGCAGATATTTCAGACTGGGGGTGCGGGGAAAGGCTCTGCGTGGAAGAAAATAAAATATTGGCCCAATACAAGGGAAGCGATACTCCCACTGCACTCCCACGGGTTAGGCTACATATAGAAAATGGCATATTCTATTTTGGATGCTGCATTTTAACAGGAACACAGTCAACCCTGAGCTCATCTAGAAACGCGCTATCCCAGCTGCTGAAGGCTATGGGCATCATGCCATAAATACTTGGGCCCCTCGTTCAAAAAATGCCCACCGAGACCAAAACACTGCTGGATGCTGGAAGAGAGTTGGAAAGTAAAGACGCCCGCATCACAACCGTCAGGACATTATATGACTTAGCAGGGAGGGAGGAATGGGTACATCAATCACTAGAATGCAAGTCTGACATTTGGTCCAAGGCAGAAGCAGCATAGATAAGGCACACGCAGCGGGAGGATCCCAGGAAATGCCTCCGGAAAGAGTGGTCTTTTCTGGAGCTAATTCTGGAACTGGAAAGGATTCCTTTTACTGAAAAAGCCGTGCTGCAGAAGGAGCATCCCTAAGAATGGAAAACAGCGTGAGGCGAGGTGCCGAAGTGTGTGTGGTTTTCAGGCCAGGGAGAAATCCAGTTTGGCTAGAGCAAGAGGTTCATCTAGAAAATGAGTCCAGAAAGATAGATTCGGATCAGACTGAGTAGGGCCTTGGAAGTTGGTCAAGGAATTTGGACTTTATTTGGTAGCTAATGGGAGGAATTAAGAAGTTCTAATCAGGGGTGCCTGGGTGGCTCCATCGTGAAGTGTCTGTCTTCGGCTCAGGTCATGATCCCGGGGTCCTGGGATTGAGCCCCGCATCAGGCTCTCGGCTCAGCAGGGAGCCTGCTTCCCCCCTTTCTCCCTCTGCCTGCCTCTCTGCCTACTTGTGATCTCTCTTTCTCTGTGAAATAAATAAATAAAAGCTTTAAAAAAAAAAGAATTTCTAATCAATCAGCCAAGGTAGAGTACACTGAATCTAAATTTAAAATAAATAGGGGCACCTGGGTGGCTCAGTGGGTTAAAGCCTCTGCCTTTGGCTCAGGTCATGGTCTCAGGGTCCTAGGATCAAGCACCGCATCAGGCTCTCTGCTCAGCAGGGAGTCTGCTTCCTCCTCTCTCCCTGCCTGCCTCTCTGCCTACTTGTAATCTCTGTCTATCAAATAAATAAATAAAATCTTTAAAGATAAATAAATAATAAATTTCTAATCAGAACCATTGTAATAGATACCACTGTTTTGCCCTGTCGACGCTTTTTGGGGCTAACACTCCGATTTTCCATGAAAAACCATCCCTCTCCCCGCCTAATTCGTATCACACAGGTAGAGAGGACTGAACCCCCTATTCAGCACTGATTGGTTTAAGGATCCATAATAACCAATGGGAGTCAAATCTGGAGTTTTAGTGACAAGGAGACAGAGACAGACAGAGGTAAGTTTTATCCCCTCCTGGAGCCAGCTGGACCTTGATGTGTACCCCCAATTCTTTCAGTAAGCCAATGAATTTCCTCTCTGGTTTAAGAGGTGTTTGACCTCTTGCTTCTGAAAGATTCCTGCGTAATACAAACCCCATAAGGGCGGAAGAAAGGAGAGTAGTCCGCACCGCGGTATATGGGACAATAAAATAGTGAAGGCAAAATGAAATAAGGAATCCCAAAGAAAGGTAAGACAAACCCCAAACCCAAACCAAGGGACATTCTACAAAACAACTGGCTTGTAATCCTCCAAAGTGTCAAGGTCAGGAAAGACCAAAAACAACAACAACAACAACAAAACAAACAAACAAAAAACGAAGAAACTTTTCTAGATTAAAGGAGATGAAAGAGTCATAACAACTGAACACAACATGTGACCCTGAACTGGATCCTGAACCAGAAAATGGAGATTCGTGGGACCCCTGGCAACATTTGAAAAACAAAACTATAGGTTAACTCTACTGACATTATGTCTTGATTTTAATAATGGCGCTGTTCATTTAAAACGTTAACATTTAGGGAGCACTGATGAAGGGATATACAGAAATTCTTTGAAACATTTTTGCAACTTTCTGGTAAGTTCTGAAATTATCTAAAAAGTTAAAAAGGAAAAAAATTAAAATACGCAAGTAGGGTTTGCGCCATGCTAGCGATGATGGCCCCAGGAACTATGATGGTAACAAAATGGCAAGGAGTTGGCTGGGCAAACGAGACACGACAGGGTCCGATGCTGGGACCAGTGGTGTAAGTGCAGCAAGCAGTCTGGAAGGCAAACAGGTTCGAAGTAACAAGGAGAAATTTCACTGGATGTGAAAGCCTCCTCGAGCTTCCAGGTGAAGCTGTCTGGCAGACGCTGAAACTTTGCAAAGGGAGCTAAAGAGAAAGGCAATAGCTCAGGGCAGAGATTTCTATAAAGGAATCAGCTGGGGGCGCCTGGGTGGCTCAGTGGGTTAAAGCCTCTGCCTTCAGCTCAGGTCATGATCTCAGGGTCCTGGGATAGAGCCCCGCATCGCCCTGCATCGGGCTCTCTGCTCAGCGGGGAGCCTGCTTCCTCCTCTCTCTCTGCCTGCCTCTCTGCCTACTTGTGATCTCTGTCTCTCTCTCTCTGTGTCAAATAAACAAATAAAAATCTTAAAAAAAAAAAAAAGGAGACAGCTGATACCACCAGAATATGATGTAACCAAGGGTAATGCCCTAGAGAAAGGACTCCAGTGGTGTGGCCATCCTGACCTCAAAGATTTCAGAGAAGGAGTTGCGGTGCCTAGGTTGGCTCAATCGGTTGAGAGTCTGATTCTTGGCTTTGGCTCAGGCCATGATCTCAGGGTGGTGATCTCAGGGTCGTGAGATCGAGCCCCGTGTGGGTTCTCTCCCTCTCCTGCTCCTCCATGCCCTCACACGTGGGCTCTCTCTCTCTCTAATTAATTAATTGAATTGAATAAAGATTTCAGAGAAGGGGTCATCTGCAGGATGATTATGCCAGAGGAGAGATGCCTGAGTAGAGCTCATCTCTAAGACAGGAAGATGTGATGAAAGCAACAACGACAAAAAACTACATCAGAGGGGTTTTTTGGGTTTGAAAAAAAAAAAAAACAGTTCTTAAATCTTCATAAATTATTTTTTAAAGATTTTATTTATTTATTTTTGAGAGAGAGAGAGAACATGAGCCGGGGGCTGGTGCCAGAGGGAGAAGCAGACTCCCCGCTGAGCAGGGAGCTTGACGAGGGACTCAATCCCAGGACCCCGGGGCCACAACGCCAGCCAAACCAGGCGCCCCATAAATGATTAAAAGCGTTCTGACCCGTGTTCCTGCACATTTTCTGCCTTCTCGGGTTGTGCTGACCGGTGGAAGCTGCTGAAAATGGGAATGCTCCCTTGTGCTCTTCAGATGTTACGCACGTGTTACCCTGGGCAAACTACCCACTGGCCTCTCTTGTGACCCTGACGTCACAGATAAGAACTGGGTTAAGCCTTAGTCTGGGTCGATCCAGAGGACAGAACTAAGTCAATGGCAGCCAATGAGAAAAACTAACTGCAGTGAGCTGTGAGGAGAAAAGTATTCTGAAAGCTCCTTCCAACTCACTAGTTCACTAAGCCTCTGGGTTTGTTTGTTTTCTGTTAAATGTTCATAGCATTGACTTCATATGGCTGCTGTGAGGATGACGGGCGACAAAGTACATAAGAGTACCTGACGCCGAAGAGCTGTTCTGTCTTAATCTGCCAAGTCTCAGACCTTGGGCTAGACCAAGAAATCCCAAGGAAGTACCAGCCTCAGCCACTAGAGGGGGATCCGCATCACGCTCCCCTTGAAACCGACGGACGCCGCTGGACGTGGGAGGCGCCACTCCTCCCGACGCACCACCAGCCTTTCCTCTGCCGGGAAACTCGGTCCGCTCGGAAAACCTGGCTCCATGCTGAACTCCACGGTGCTTTCTCTGAGTCAGTATATTCTCCGACAGTTGCAAAATGATCTGGCAAAAGTCCCTCAAAGGCTTTTACTGCTTACTGAGTAACATCCAAACTCCCTGGGCCTCCCTCAATCTGGCCCCAAGCTGCCCCTCCCGCCTGAGCTCCCTTTAATCCTTTATCCTGCAGCGGCGCGGGGCAAGCATGCTCTGTCTCTATGCCGGGACTCACGCTGCTCCTCCTCCCTGATGCCTTCCCTCTACGCCGACCTTTCCAAACCCTACTGCTTTCTCCATCTTGCAAATGCTATCTCCTCCTTAACTCCCTTCTCACTTCTCTAAGAAAGAGTGATCTGGGGGCGCCTGGGTGGCTCAGTGTGTTAAAGCCTCTGCCTTCGGCTCAGGTCATGGTCCCCGGGTCCTGGGATGAAGCCCCGAATTGGGCTCTCTGCTCAGCAGGGAGCCTGCTTCCTCCTCTCTCTGCCTGCTTCTCTGCCTACTTGTGATCTCTGTCTGTCAAATAAATAAAATCTAAAAAAAAAAAAAGAGTGATCTCACCAACCCTGAGCTCACCTACCACACAGGACCTCCATTTATCTTGTATTACATTGATTTATTCAATATACACGTACATCTTTTCAAATAAATTAGAAACTCCATGGGTAGAGACCAGAGGGTAATCTGTCCAGGGTAACAGAGCAAGTAAGTGGTAAAGACAGGATTCTAACCCAGGAAATCCAGAGAGCTCTTGCTCTTACCCACTAATTCACAACCACATAGTAATCTTTCATCAGCCACAGTGCCCAGCTCAGAGCTTTGCACACAGTTCTACTTACTCCACAGTTTATCAAATGAATAACTAAAAACAAAACAAAAAAATGAAACCAAAAAACCTCAAGCATTGATCTAATTAGCATCTTTTAAACCTTCACTGACTTGTAGGCTATTGGGAACCAGCAGCAACTCAGTCTCATTAATCTGCATTAGAGTGCCTGGCTGTAGATCTAATTATGAGTAATTTCAGAATCATAATTACTGTTCCATTTGGTCTCTTGATCTGTAATGCATATAAGGATCCACTTCTAGCTTCTAATGGATTAAAAAAAAAAAAACAAACCCAAAAAACAAGAACATAATTACTTACTGAAGCCTAGTAGGTGTGTTTTGTGAAGCTTCCAGCTCACATCTTCTCTGTGAAGTGAGGGGGATGAACTGGACGGTCTTGGAGGGCCCTTTCTTCAGTGGCTAACAGTCTATGAATCTGGGAGAGTATATGGAATTACAAAGAGCCTCTGCCTCTGTGTCAGAAGACATCATTTTGAGTCTCAACTCCCCAACACAGGTTCCCCATATGTAAAATTTGATTCATCTACTCAAAAGTCTCTGAATGTCTGAGTGCCAGGTACAGGGGGGATACAGTAACGAGCAAGATAGAGGCGGCCCCTACTTATTCTGCTAAGAAAATCCGATGACACCTATAACGGGTTGTCCTACGAAAGAAACTCAGTGGGTCCAGGCATGGTGTAAACTACGAGGTCTAGTATCCAATCAAAAGATGGTGATCTTAAAAAAAAAGACGATGATCTTGCCAGGATTCCAGTTTTGCCAAGTCCACGACAACAAAAACGTTACCTATTTTGCTGTTTTTGAGAAAAGCCTGATAGTGTATTTTAGCCAAACCTAATCAACCCTGCACGCAGCTCTCCCGCCTTTCTGCTGCAGTTCCACGGAAAGGTGGGCGGAGGTCATCTGTCCTCACTTCGGACACTGTCCGGTTGCGGGCGGAGGCCAAGTCCCTAGCCCAGTCTTGCAGGCCTCTGTCAGAAAGCCATGAGGCTGGGGGTCTGGACCTGTGGGTTCTCCAGCTCTAAGTCACCAGCCCCGGCTCAGGCTTCATTCACTGTCCTAATCTGTGAAAGGCAGGCCACATGGGTAAAGAAGCCATCTCCCACGCCACTGGGAAATACCGACGGGCCGCTTTATCATCGGGCCGGGCCTGGCTCAGGGCGGCCACACTCCAGAGGGCTGCTGAGGGTTCCCTTGGGGTTCCATGTGGAACCCCAGGGCCACAACTGGGCTGCGGCACAGAGCGGGGGCCCAGCCAGGCGACTCTGTCCTGGTCCCCACTCTCGCACACACTTGCTGGGTGTCTCTGGGGAAGGTCACCGAGCGGCCCCGCCGGCTGTTCTGCATTCGACGGGAGGGCGTGGACCGTCTCCCGACCGCCCTGGAAGCCCCTAGGCTGCCTGGAGCAGACGGAGCGGGCGGGGTACCGGGGACCAAACTGCAACAGCAGAGGGTGAGCCCTGCGCGCGCGAGCGCGGGTCACGTGGCGGGCGCGGGGGCGCACGGGGGCGGGGCCTGGTGCTCAGCGCTCCGCTGGTGGCGGGGCGGGCGGGAAGGGGCGGGGCCTCGGGCGGGGCCGCCGAGGGGGGAGGCGGGCGGGAGGGAGGGAGGGGAGGAGTGGAGATGGCGGCGGCTGCGGCTCAGGGGGGCGGGGGCGGGGAGCCCCGGGGAGCTGATGGGGTCGGCCCGGGGGTCTCGGGGGAGGTGGAGGTAGTGAAGGGGCAGCCGTTCGACGTGGGCCCGCGCTACACGGAGCTGCATTACATCGGCGAGGGCGCGTACGGCATGGTCAGGTGAGGGGGCGTTCCGGAGGAGGGGGCTGCCGGGTGGGATGATGAGTGCCATCTGGGCCGGGGAGACTTCCAGTGCCCTGAGGAGGCGGGGGCTTCACGGGACTGGGGGGGCGTTCCACGGAGGGGGCCTTGGGGTGTTTTCTGGAGGAGCGGCGCCTCGTACGTTCTGAGGGAGGGGGCTTGGAGGCCCGAGAAGCGACCATTCTGTAAAGCAGGGAGGGACATCAGAGTGTCTGCGGGGGAGCTGAGGGGCCCTTGGGAACCCTAGGAACACGGGATGAGGCGGAGACACTGAGTATTCTTAGGGAGGTGATATCCTTAGTGAGGACCGAGTGAAGGACCCTACTCTGGGGAGAGGATGCCTTGGATTCCCCCAGTGAGGCCTGCCAAGGAGTTTAGGAGAGAAGAGTAGAGCTCAGGGCTGGGCAGGGTAGGGCAGGGCTTTGGGCCTAGGTCCAGGGGACCCAGGGAGCCATGAGGGGTCCAGGAATGTGTCCTTTCAACTTTTCGGAGGGGTCTGTGAGCTCTCTCTCATGCCCACTGTGTGCTCTGGGCCTTTGTTCATCTGGGAACGGCTCTCTTGCCCAGGTGCCTCGCCCTAACACCGGTGTCGGCCTCATCCATCCTGTCCCATCCCTCCTGACTCCCTCCTCAATGTGTCTGCCTCACTGTACCTCCTCCACTCACCTCCCACTCCCTGGACCTGTCTTGGGTTGAGGGAGCCCATACTGGAGAGGGGAGGCTGAGAGGTCAGGGCAACTAGAATGGACAGGGTTGAGGAGAGGGGAAGTCAGTGAGCGGTCAGTCTCTTCCTCTGTTTGTGAAGTCACTGAAGGGCCGCCTGGCCCAGCTTTCTCCCTGGAGATCCCAGGCCTTCACGGCAGGAAGGAACCAGCATTGTTTATGACTTGGCCAGAGTCCTCTCCTGCTCCCTCCCCTCCCTGCTCAGGCCTGGGTGGGGCCACCGGGCCTGGACTCCCCTCAACGTAAGGCCACACCAACATCTCCTCTCTGGCCCTCTCAGCTCAGCTTACGACCACGTACGCAAGATTCGAGTGGCCATCAAGAAAATCAGCCCCTTCGAGCATCAGACCTACTGCCAGCGCACGCTGCGCGAGATCCAGATCTTACTGCGCTTCCGCCACGAGAACGTCATTGGCATTCGGGATATTCTGCGGGCGCCCACCCTGGAAGCAATGAGGGATGTGTATCCTTCACCTTGGCCAGAAGGCTGGCCAGGCATGGCCTCAGAGCTGGGCTGGGAGAGAGCGCTGGCTTGCTTTCTGTTTCCTTCTTCCCTGCCACACTCCAAAACAAACCTAGTAAATGAAACTTTCCAGCAGGAAAGAGACCACAGGGTATAAGAGGGCTGGGAGGCCCGAGGTGAATCCTGGCTTGGTGAATCTTGGCCTGCGGCTGCCATGCCATGTGCCCTTGGGCGAGTCTGTTCTCTGTGCTGTGCCTCATTTGGGGGGAGGGTGGGGAAGGGGTTCTATGGGACCTTTGTCTTTTGACATCTGCAGTTCTGTGACATGACCCGGCCTCTGCCCACAGTCCTTTAACAGATGATGATTCTTTCCTCTCCGGGTCCCCAGACTGGAAGGAAGGCAGAGAGGAAGAAGACTGCCTGTTTCCAAGGGCCTACTATGAGTGAGGGCCAGTGAATGCCAAGTGCTTTGGCATTTCTTATTCTCTCTCCCAGCTGCTGTAGGAGATGGGTCTCACCAGCTCCATTTCAAAGATGAGGACACTGAGGCTCAGAAAGCCTGAACTCATTGGCTGCTGTGGCTGCCTCCTCTCACCCTCCCCCAGATGAGAACTGTCCTTTCTTTGACACTTCCTGCTCAGGGCCTCACCCCATTCACCTGTGGACTTGCACTTTGCCCAAGGAGGGACAGCCTTGCCTTTGTCTCCCTCTCGCCACCTCCCACCCGGACACTGCTTCCCGAGTTGAGCTGGTTGTCCACTTCCTGCCAGGCCCTGTCGTCAGTGGCTTGCAGCACCCATCACCTCTCCCCACCCGCCCTGCCCCCAGGCAGTCCCAGTTCTCCACCCAGACGTGGGGATTTGTGCAGCGCAGTCTGCAAGCCCCCACCGCAGGCTGTGGGCAGGAAATCTCCACACTCGCCCCCAGCTCACCATGGGACCTTAAGCGAGTCACTGCCTCTCGCTGGGCCTCCTCTCCTCTAAAGCAGGATTGGTCCAGACTCTTCAGAAGGCCCTTTCCGGGGCTGATTCTAAAAGAGGGTCCAGATGCACCCTTTCAGAGACCCAGCAAATGGCATTTATTTACTTACTTACTCACTTACTTAATGTATGTTAATCTTTGTTTTCTCATAAAATACAAAAGGACATTTACTCCTCCATCTTCTGATGTGTGGCCAAGCCCTCTTGAAGGAGGAGCGTGCTGTTGGGGAGTTTTCTCCTCATTTGTCTTCCCATAAGGCAGGCGTTTATTTTTAAGCAAACATTTATTGCATGCCAGATGGCGTTCCCACTATCTCATTGAAACCTCTCCGCAGCCGTGTGGCTCAGGCATTTCTAGCAGCAACACTAGTCCGTGTTTGCTGAGCACTTATAAGGTGCCAAGTCCTGGGCCAGGCTGGCCGACATACATGGGTCATCTCACCGAATCTTCAGGACTGCTCTCTAAAGAACCATGCTTTCCCCTGTTTTCCACATGGGGCAGTGGAGGTGCAGACAGGTTCAGGTCCTAAGGCCAGTGAGCAGTGATTGGTGGTGGAGGGGGTCTCAGACAGCAGCAGGATAAACCCCAGAGCTGTTGCTCTTAACTGTGAAGCTCTCTTGCCTCCTACAGTTTTCCCAGTAGGGAAACTGAGGCCACAGAAATGAAATACTTTCATTTGGTGCCACCAGCCAAGGTGTGGCAGAGGCCCCGAGCCCAGGGGCTGAGTCTGGGCCATATACAGTCATGGGATGGGCTGGCAGATCCTTCGAGTCTCAGGGGCAGCGGCTGAAAGTGGGTGTGGAGGCTAGCCACCAGAGCCTGTTCTTCTTAACCAAGTGCCCCCCACCCCTCCCTCGGGGGTCTCCGGTGCCACCCTCAGCTACATTGTGCAGGACCTGATGGAGACCGACCTCTACAAACTGCTCAAAAGCCAGCAGCTGAGCAACGACCATGTTTGCTACTTCCTCTACCAGATCCTGCGGGGCCTTAAGTATATCCACTCGGCCAATGTTCTCCACCGGGATTTAAAGCCCTCTAACCTGCTCATCAACACCACCTGCGACCTTAAGGTCAGAGCACTGGGTGCCTGTCCCCTCCTCCCAGGGCTCAGGGGCTTCCAGGTGACTGAGAGCCCCCTTGAGTAGAACCTCACGAGCAAAGGGAACAGCAAGGGCTGAGACGTGGCGATAGGACTGCTTGGGCCTTGGGCCTTGGGCAGCAACCTTAGCAGCCTGGGTTGGCTTCCAGATCTGCGATTTTGGCCTGGCCCGGATTGCTGATCCCGAGCACGACCACACTGGCTTCCTGACAGAGTATGTGGCCACACGCTGGTACCGGGCTCCAGAAATCATGCTTAACTCTAAGGTAGGGGGGCCACCCACGCCTGAAGGGAAGGGGCCAGGTCCCAGGAAGCCCTGGAGCCACCTCTGAGCCAGGCATTACCCCCACGATCCAGGCCTTGTCACAAGACTCCAGCTGTTAGGCTCTGGAAGGAGGCCGAGCATTAGGTCCTCCAGGCCTCTGCCCTCTTCCTTCCTGCTGGTTTTGAGTCTAGATTGGAGTAGTGGCTTCGCCCAGACAGCAGGGCCCTATTGAGGCCAGCCCAGGAGCCCACTGCTTTCTCCTCCTCACCAGGGCTACACCAAGTCCATCGACATATGGTCTGTGGGCTGCATTCTGGCTGAGATGCTCTCCAACCGGCCCATCTTCCCTGGCAAGCACTACCTGGACCAGCTCAACCACATTCTGGGTGAGAGGGGGCCTGGCCAGCTATGTGGGGGGAGACTAGTGGGAGGTGAGGTTTCTTTAGAGCCCTCATGCGTAGCCCCTCCAGCATCTCACAGGATTTCAGTGAGACACAGACATGAACCCCCTTCGATAGATGGGAGACAGCAAGGCTACACTGCACACTTTGAAGGGCTCACATCAGGATTTGAACCCGGGGCTGCCCACATCCAGACCCCTTGCCCTTCGTCACAATAGTACAGGCTAGGCGATAATGGTCAGGGCTCAGAGCTCATGGGTGCAGACTCTCAGTTTGGGTCCCTCCCGTTCCTGGACCGAGAGGAGGGCTCTCACCAAGCCCCCTGCCTTACCCACAGGTATCCTGGGCTCCCCATCCCAGGAGGACTTGAACTGTATCATCAACATGAAGGCCCGGAACTACCTGCAGTCTCTGCCCTCCAAGACCAAGGTGGCCTGGGCCAAGCTTTTCCCCAAGTCAGACTCCAAAGGTGAGCAAGACACAGGGACTAGTACCGGATAAAAGCTCCGGGTGGAGGAGGGCCCATGGGCCAAGCCACTGCCTCAATAGACAGGACCCCCAGCACAAGAAGTGAAGTGAGTTCCTCCACTTGCAGCTCCGCTTGGAGTTCCTCCAGCCTTCTCTCTGACCCCTGACTCCTGCCCTTCCCTAGCCCTTGACCTGCTAGACCGGATGTTGACCTTCAACCCCAACAAACGAATCACAGTGGAAGAAGCCCTGGCTCACCCCTACTTGGAGCAGTACTATGACCCAAGCGATGAGGTGGGCCGGCCATCAGCAGGGGGCGCTGGCGGGGTGGGGGGCGGCCCTTGGTCCTGGCCTGAGTCTGACCTCTGCCACCCCAGCCAGTGGCCGAGGAGCCTTTCACCTTCGACATGGAGCTGGATGACCTACCCAAGGAGCGGCTGAAGGAGCTCATCTTCCAGGAGACAGCCCGCTTCCAGCCTGGGGCGCTGGAGGCCCCCTAATCTGGACAGACACCTCTGTTCCCGGGGGCCTGGTGAGTGCTCCCACTGCCCATGCACGGGTTCACCCTGATACCAGTGTGCCCAGCACACCCCCGTCCAGTCACCGGCTTGTTCACGCCCACGAAGCAGGTGTATGGTGACAGCAGACGGGCTAGAGCCTGCCCAGGCCACAGCTGTGGGCCCCTGGTTCTTCACATCCTCTTCCTCTCCCCCCTGAAGACCCCCCACCTGACTGCACCTCTGCACCCTCTGGGCCCCGTGGCCAGAGGTCCCTGAGGGCCCCTCTCCCCTATCCGAGTACCAGAGCCAGGTTTTGGCTCCCCGGTGTGGGCAGAGAGGCAGGTGGGACAGCAACTGCTCTGGGAGGAGCCAGCAGTCCCCGGCCTGACCCAGGTGCCAGGTTCCCTTGCACCTGGTGCCCGGGTCAGTGGTTCGCACACCCTCCTCCCACACAGCTTTCCTTCCTCCAGTCTCTGTTCTGTCCTCCCGGCCAGCTGCAGCCCAATGAAAGGAAGGCAGAGACATTGCTGCGCTCCGGCTCCAGCCCTGACGCTTGGTCAGACCCGTGCAACATTGCGCAACACCGCTCAGCTCTCTGTGCCTCAGTTTCCTGGGGAGAGCCCTGAGGACAAGAGCAGACACAGAGCCCTGAGCAGTCTTGTCAGGGGTTTATATGCATTAACTCCAGCTGTCCCCTGAGATAGGCACTGAGACCCCCTCCCTCCATGTATGCCTACGGAAGACAAGGCTTGTCCTGGGCAGTCATGAGGAGGAGATGAGGGAGGCAGAGGTCAGGGCTCTGGCAGGACCTCTGGTGGGTGCTGACAGTTCTTTCCTACCTGCCTTTTTGTTTAGGCCCTGCCTGCCCCTCTCCTGCCGGACTGTTAGGAAACGGACCCTGTGCCCCGCCCTGACACCCACCCCCCGGCCCAACCAGGCACCCTGGGCAGGGCAGAGGATGCGCCCAACCACCTTCCCTGGCTTCGCTCTGGCCTCCTGCTTCAGGCCGGCGGAGGCTCCCTGTGCCCCGCCTCTCCCAGGACCTGAGGGGCTTGGGTGGCTCCAAAGCAGATTGCCCTCTGCTGCTTGCCTTCGTCTACCCCCGCTTATCCCAGTCTCTGGTAGTTCTGGAATGGAAGGGCTCTGGCCACCCCGGGACCTACTGAAGGTCCCCCCGGTGGGGGGGCGTGATACTGAGTAGGGACTCAGGGCAGCCCTGACCCATGAACACCCCACCCCGTTTTCCCGGAAGGAATATTCCTAAGACTCAAGGGCTAGTGCCCCTGAGGAGCAGGGCCCAGGCCTAAACCCCCTCCCCCAAAGCCACCCTGTCTAACACCCCTGCTGCCTCTGTGTGTGGGTGACCAGAAGTGGAGCGGGGACACGAGGAGAGCCCTGCGCCCTCACCCACCCCTGCGCCTGTATCTAATATATAAATATAGAGATGTGATTATGATGGTCATGGCTCTGTCTGTGTCCGCCGACGCCCCCACCATGACCGTTGCTTGGAGGACTGCTGCACCTGCCTGGCCACTTCCCAGCTGTGTGGCCTTACACACTTCTGGTGACCATTGGCTCCCCAGCTGGCCAGGGTTGAGGATGGGACTGTCAGGAGCGCCAGGCTCCTGGACAGCGTGGGGTCCATTTTCCCCTTAGTCACTGTCCTCTCCCCTCCCTAATGGCTTCCTGTCCAACTGGCTGGGGGTGATTCGGGGGTGACTCAGGGACATCCTCCACACCCCCGGATTCTCTGGAAATGGCTTGGGGCAGCCTGTCATATACCCCAGCCACAAGCCCCTGTGGCGGGGAGGGGGAAGCTTGTAGTTGCCCCAGGGGCGGTGGGGGCCTTGTTTCCCCCGCAATGTGGCCCAGGGGAAGCAGGGGTGCTGGGAGCTGGGAAGGGTCTCAAGGTGGGAGAGCCAGAGCTGCCGGAAGCCTCTCCTCCCGCCTCTCCCCCATCCCCAGCCGAGCCCTGCAGCCTGGCCGCAGGCCAGGAGCAGGCTCAGCAGGTCCCAGGGGTGTGGTGGCGACCGGTGGTGGAGCCAGCCTACCCCAGCCAGACAGCCCGCAGAGGTAGTACAGTCCATCCGGAACGGCGGTGTTCACGCGGCGGGAGCTCCGAGAGGCAGCGTGGCCATGAGCTCTGTGCTGTATTATGCCCTGCCCGCCCTGGGCAGCTATGTCATGCTCTCCATCTTCGTTCTGCGCCGGCCTCGCCTGCTGCACACACCCTGGGCGCCAGCCTTCCTGCCGCGCCTGGGGGCCCACCGAGCAGGTGAGCTGGGCGGGGGAGAAAGACAGGATGGTGATGGCGGCCACGGCGGGTGGAGTCGGGAAGCAAGGTGCTGGGGTGGACGGCAGTGGGAGAGGTCCGGAACGGCAGGCTGTTATCGAGGCAGAGCCTGAGGGAGGAGGAGAGCAGGGTGGCAAGGCGGGATGTGCAAGGAGGAAAAAGAGGCAGGGGGTGCAGGGAGAGGAGGGAGGCCCCCTGGGACCCACCCAGTTGCCCCACACAGGATCCGGAGAGCGGCTGGAGCACACCTTGGAGGCCATGGAGAAGTGAGTGTGTGCACCTGCCACCCAGCCTGCCCAGTGAGGTTGGCCCAGTGGTGCACTGTGTGACACCAGGGGCACCACTCCCTTCCTGGTCCAAGTGCTGGGGCCCCCTGGAGGTGTGCAGCGCAGAGCCTGCACGTCCCACAGTGAATTCTGCCCCGTGCTCCTCTCTACCTCTCACCGCCCTGTGGGCTGGCCTGCCCCTTTCCCTGGGCCTCCCTCCCCTGCACTGACCTTCACTCCCATAGCTCCATGGCCCAGCGATCCGACTTCCTGGAGCTCGACTGCCAGCTGACCCGGGATGGTGTGGTCGTGGTGTCACACGACGAGAACCTGTCTCGCCAATCAGGCGTGAACAGGGACGTGAGCAGCCTGAACTTTGAGGTGGGCTTCGCCCTGGCCCCACTACCGTACCCAGAGAGCCACCATGCCTCCACACGTGCCTTCTGGTGACTTCCCCCCTGTTCTCCCCAGGAGCTGCCCCTCTACAAGGAGGAGCTGGAGGTTTACTTCTCACCAGGTGAGAGCGTGACCTCGCCAAGGGGGGTCATGGCCTCAGCCTTCTGCCCTCTCTTCTTCTCGGGACTCTCCTGCTGGGTTCCCACCCCACCCATCCCCTTCTGACCCCTCTTGCACCACCCATCCAGGCCACTTTGCACACGGGACAGACCGGCACATGATGAGTCTGGAGGATGTGTTCCAGAGGTTCCCTCGGTTGCCCATGAGTGTGGAGATCAAATCAGTAAACGAAGAGCTCATCAACAAGGTAAGACTACAGACAGGGATAGCCGGGGGCTTAGGGCTGGAGAGAAGCCTGACTCCCTTTCATCTCTTCCTCCTCCTCTTCCTCATCCTCCCAGGTAGCGAGCCTGGTGAGGCACTTTGACCGCAATGAAATCACCATCTGGGCCTCAGAGAAGAGCTCGGTCATGAAGAAGTGCAGGGCTGCCGTGAGTCCCTATACCTTCTCTGCTCCAGCGGCCCCTCCTCGCAAGAGCTGGAGGTTCCAGGGGCCTAGGCTGGACAGGTCTGGGAGGTGTGGAGGAACTGGCCCTGAGCAGGGTCTCAAAGGGGGGGATTTGGAGAGGAGAGGTGCTGGGGAAAGTGTGAGCAAAGGCATGCTGGTGGGAAATGGCAGGGGTGGGGGCGTAGGGTGCACTGCAGTTAGGCCTAAACACTGGGCCAAGCTCACACTTTTGATCCTGCGGGCATTAGAGCTTCCTGAATGCCCAGCACTGTTCCCCCCTGCAGCCTGAGGCTCCCATCTGCTTTCCCATGAACAGACTGACTGCCCCCCCTTCTCCTTGCCTCCTAGAACCCTGAGATGCCGTTCGCCTTCACGATAAGCCGAGGATTGTGGTTGGTGCTGGTGTATTATCTGGGGTTGCTGCCCTTCGTCCACATCCCAGAGAGGTTTTTCATCTGCTTCCTGCCCACCATCATCAATAGGTACTCACAGTGTCCTGGTTTCCCTTCTGTATCTGCCCTCCACCCCGGTCCCCCAGATGCTTCTGTCCTCAGATAAAGACCCCCCTCCCACCTCAGACCTCATGACACAGGGTCCCCAGCTCCCTGGCCATCCTCAGGGATGACCCCCACGGTCCTCTAAAGACTGGTTCTCAGCGAGCATTCAGGAATACCAAGGCAGGGGTGGTGGGTGGGCACACCCCTGGAAACTCTATGCAAATGTGTGTTGAGGTAGAAGGAGTCTTAGACAAAGTATTCACTTATTCATCCATTCGTCCAACAAATTTTTATTGAATGTCTACTCTGTTCTAGGTGCAGTTATACTAGTAAATAAGATGTTTGTGGGGTATGGCCCCTGTGAGCTTATAGTCTGGCTGGGAAACAAATATTAACCAATTATAGTATCATTCTCTGATTCTCAAAAGGAAAAGCAAGCTTCCTCCTGCTGGGGGACCAGAGTTAACAAAGTAACAGCTGGGTAAAGTCCCTCAGTTTGGAGACTTCGCCAGCTCTTAAGCCTGCCCCCCCCCCCAACCTTGGCTTTCTGAGAACTCTTTGGCAGCCCTGAGTGCTTCCTTCTCCCTTCTGCTGGTCTGAGGAAGGCTCCCAGCCAGCCCCCCCAATCCTTTGCTACAAAGAAGTCATTAGACCACAGATCTTGGTCTACATAACTTTTATACTGGGTTTGCAAAGTGTCTTCACATCCTCTAGTTGGTTAGATCTTTACCTTGCGGCAACCCAGGAGTTAGAGAAATCGTGACCCCCACAGTACCCACGGAGAATCTGAGGCTCACAGAGGCTCTTTAATTTGCTCCCAGCCACACAGCTGGAAGTGCAGGGCCTGAGGTTGCCTGGGTCCAACCCTAGAGCCTGCACTGGCTCGTTATAAAGGGCCTCCAAAGTCATCCCTGAAGTGGGCCAATCAGGGCAGGTAGCAGACCCCTTGAGCATTGTCTGGCCATGGAAAGCCGGCGGGCCCAGTCAGGGGACCTTCAGACTGTGCAGCCAGCTTGAGACTCAAGCTGCGTTCTGGCCTCGGCCCTGGCCCCACTACAGGTGGGCTGTGACACCCTGGGCCGGTCCCTTCGGCTCCCCCAGACTCAGTTTCCACTTCTGTAAAATGGCCAGGAGGGGGCGCTCGCAAAGTATGGAGGCGTGGACCTGGGAATAGACTCTCAGGGCTCAAGGAGAGACCTGTTCTTCCCGGCACCTGCAAAGGTTCCTCTAGAGGGGCCAGGGTAACCCTGGTCAGGGGTCACTACCACCCCACCCCTGCAACAGAGTGAGATGCAGGGGACTGACCATGACATCACCTCTCTGCAGGACCTACTTCCCATTCTCCCGCCCTGGGCTGAACAAGCTGGCAGCTGTGGTTTCCAAATGGTGAGGGGGCAAGAATGCTGGGTGGCATGTCCCCATGGAGACCTCCCACTGCCCTGCCTGGTCCCGTCTCATCATGGCCTCCACCTCTCTCTCCCCACCAGGTTAATTATGAGGAAGAGTCTGATCCAGCACCTGGAACAGCGAGGAGTGCAGGTGAGGCTGGAAGGCCACCCCCTTAGCAAGTGGGTGGTTCATATCCGGGTCACAGTTCTGCCACCAACTCACCGGTCACCTGGAAGTCTTAGTCTCTTGATCTATGAAGTGGGGGTAATGGCGTATTTAACTAGTACCTCCTAATGATTTGGTAAGTGCTAGCCATTATCATCATTATGATGGTGGTGGTGTATTGAACCTACTGTCCTGATTCCTGATGAGAGGGGGAGTGGGGCTGGGGAAGGACCTGAGAAGGGGAAAACCAGCCTGGCCTACTCCCCGCCCCTCCCCTGGGCATCCACTTTGACCAGGTCACTGAATTAGCAGACCTTTGTTGAGAATGCACTATGTTGCAGGCCCTCCCCTCCCAGGGAGCTTACCATCAAATCAGGGGCAGAGGAAGGAAGTGAGGCAGACAATCGCAGGGCACCGAGTGGATGGAAAGGAAACAGCGCTGTGGTCAATAGGGTCAAAGGAGGCCTTCCGGAAGAAGTGAGGAGCTGGCTCACAGGGAGAGGAGAGCGAGGCATCTCCAGCAAGAAGCTGGGCATGTGGGAGGGCTGGGAGAAGCCGGAGGCCAGGGCCTTCGGAGGCGCCGAGAGGGGTTCCAGCAGGCTGCAGTGTGAAGGCTGGAGAAAGCAGCAAAGGTGTGTCAGGCAGCCTGGGAGCATCAGCAAGGAGCCCGGACTTCAACCTCAAGGAAGGGAAGCTTCTGAGGATCTGAAGCAGGGGAGAGGCCTGATCCAGTTGGGTGACCCTTAATGGGCTTTACCATGTGGCAAAGCAGAGCCTCAGGAGGCAGCACTGCCAGGTGTCGGGTGTAGGTGGCAAGCAGGGGGACAGGTAGGGGAGTTGGCAGACAGGCCAGAACTCCACTGCCCACGTGGGGGTGAGTAGCACCCCACCCCCACCCCCACCCCAAAGGTTGCACCATCATTCCCATTTGTCACGTTAAGAAACCGAGCAGTCCAGTGACTTGCCCAGGGTACAAATACCATCTGTTCCCACCTCTGTGCCCACAAGAGCAGACTCAGGCGACAGGGAAGACGCCGAGCAGCAACCGATTTGGGCAGGCTGGGAGATGCTGGCGTGCTGGTAGATGTGCCACAGCCAGCTTTGCAGCGGAGAGGAAGATGGGGCTTGGGTTTGAGCAATAGATGATTTCCCTAGAGCAAGGTGCACGTGCTCTCACCTTGCCCAGTTTCCGGCAGCCAGCGTGAATCACTGAGCAGAGTCTGGGTGGTATTTCCACCTGACACACTCAACAGACTAGAGTAACCTCCAGAGGTTATTACCATTACCAGTATGTAATGGTAACGTGCAGTAAAATAATTAGGAAGGGAAAAGTTTGGAGTATTTATTACCTTCGTTTTTAAGATCATTATTGAATTACAAGTTTATAGAATTTGGTATTTCATAATGGCCATGTTTAATAACCAGCTTGCAAAATTCCTGGCAGTCTCACAATCCACCCGAGCGTCCCAATGCCGGGAGCTCCCCACAGAGGAGGAGATCTCCCCCACCATCAGATACAAGGGGAAGTTCCAGGTAAACTGTGTCAAACTGTGAGCCTCTCCGTCCCACCCAGGTGATATTTTGGTGCCTTAATGAAGAGTCAGATTTTGAAGCAGCTTATGGCCTGGGGGCCACCGGCGTCATCACTGATTACCCCACAGCCCTGAGGCGCTACCTGGACAACCACAGAGGAGCTGCCCAGGCCTCGGAGGCCCTCACCCTCTCCTCTATGTCTCTTCCCCAATAAAGGTCGTCTTCAGAGTCACGTCTTGGTGTTTTCGGGGGCACAGGTGGGAGGAGATCCTAGCCCACTGCAAGATGGCAACTGAGGGCCGAAGAGGCCAGCCGAGGGCCAGAGTTTGGGGCCCTCACCAGCCTGACCCACTGGTTCCACCACATTCCAGACCCAGAGTAATGCCACACCTGTGCCAATCTGGCCTCCACTCTCCTCAGGAATGTCCCTTGCAGGAAGGAGCAAGGCCTCCTGTCCCTTCAGAGCCATAGGTTCCATTCTCCTGAGGCCATGAAGAACCCCAGGCACACAGCAAGAGACTTCATCTGGGCCTGCGGACCTCCTCACCAGGCTGCGGAAGGTAGACATGGCCTCAGAGGCTAAGTCCTTCGTGCCTGGCTGCTGCCTCAGCCGGTCCAGCCTTCCACTCCTGGGTCTAAGCCAAAAGCGGCCCCAGACTCCTCAGCCCTCTCCAGCCCTAGTACTTTATTCACTGAACAAATCGCATCTCACAACCATTTGTTGACTGCTCTAGGCCAGGCACCATCCTGGGGCCATGGTAGGGAACAAGACGAGTCTAGTAGGGTAGAAGCCCGTGTAAACTAACCCAGCCTGCAGAGGCAAGGGCATCAAAGAAGGCTACCTGGAAGGGAGGATGCTCCGCAGTAGGAACTGGCTTGTCCGGAGGCTCTGGCTCCCAGAGGCCTAGCGCAGATGGGCACCCTTAGCTCTTCTGTTCCGAGAGCCTTTTCCCAGTGCCTTTTGCTAGGGAGAAGACCGCGGAATGCGACCAAAGTGAATCCCAACTTTTTCCCTTCCCAGCTGGCTACCTCGGGAGAGCTGCTGGACCTCTTGGACCTCCGCTGCCCCGGAAAATGGGAACAATAGCGAAAGCTGCCCCATAGGATCGCTGCGGGGATTAAGAGTGGGGCACGGGCCGGGCGGTGGTTAAACGCGGATAATTACGGCTATTATTTTCCCGGGGGCGCGCGTCCGGACACCATTCCCCTCCTAACCCCGCGCCGGGTCTGGCACCGTAGAGCCGGGCCCCTTCGAAGATCGCGGGAGGCGGGACGCGCCACCCGACCCAGGCTGCGGGGCCGACGGGCTGGGTTGCGGGGCTGCAGCCGCATTTCCGGGCGGGCCGGAGCGAGGGAGCAGGGGGAAGGGCAGGCCGGGCCTGCGCTGGCCGCTGTGTGACGCGCCCCCTCATTTGCATGCGGCGCGCCGATTGGCCACGGCGACCGCCGGGACCAGAGGCCGGCCCCCCTCCCCCTCCCGCCGCAGCGGCGGCAGCAGCTGGTCTCGGTGTAAACAAGTCGCGGCGGCTGCGAACCCGGGCCGGGGGGGACGGCGCCCACCAGGAGCGCCCCCCACTCCCAGGCCAGGCTACCCCGGCGGACCGGGCCCCCGCGCGCCCAGGCGAGGTGAGGCCCGCATCATCAGGGCTGCGCGTCGCCCCGCGCCCCCGCCCCGCCAGTGAGGACTGCCCCCTTCCCCCGGCGCCCGTCCCCCACCCCAGCGCCCCAGGTGAGCCCCGGGGTCTCAGGTAAGGCTCCGCGATGCAGGTAAGAGCCCCTCGGCACAGACGAGGCCTCGGCGCCCCTCCCCCCAGGTAAGAGCCCCTCCCCTCCTAGGTGACACCCTCCACCTTCAGTGAGGGCCTCCGCCTTCTCCAGGTGAGGGACCCTCTTCCCAGGTGAACTCCCTGTACCTCGAGTGGAGCAGCGTCACCCCCACCCCACCCCCGCCCTTGGCAGTTCAGGTGAGGTCCTAAGGACCATCCACTTCCTAATCCCTCCATACTTTATCCCTAAACCAGAACCGATAGCTCATCCACTCTGAAGCCCCTTCCTCCAGCTTCAGCTGTCAGGTCAGCAGGGGTGAGGCCGGAAGTAGATGGGTGACTCACCTCAGGCTCCTCCAAGCCTCAGTTTCCCCATGATGCAACTTGAGGCCTCCTCAGTGAGTCAAGACTGAGCCCGCTCTGGCCCCGAGAGAAGCTGCTGGCTCTGGGGAAAGGAGACAGCAGCCAAGTGTGACAGAGCATCCCCATGGCCCTGGGTGTGCCTGCAAGTGCGTGACCCAGGTCCTGACAGCCCACTCACTCCCTCCCTGGCAGGCACTGGGCTCCCTCTGCTCCCCGTGGGCTGCTCCCCGCGTGGGGCCACTGCCCCCGGCCCCCGCCATGGTGCGGATTTCAAAGCCCAAGACGTTTCAGGCCTACTTGGATGATTGTCACCGGAGGTATAGCTGTGCCCACTGCCGCGCTCACCTGGCCAACCACGACGACCTCATCTCCAAGGTAACCAGGTCACCGTTGGGGCTAGAATGAGAGACTAGAAGGGCTACCTGGCAGCTCTCCACCAATGGTCCTGACTCCCCTCCTTTCTTCCTCCCACCCTTTAGTCTTTCCAGGGCAGTCAGGGGCGTGCCTACCTCTTCAATTCTGTGTGAGTATTCGGTTCCCCTTCTTTCTTTCTGTGACCCCGGCATCACGCTGAGATTCCCAGAGTCCCCTGATTGCAGTTGGAAGATGCAATCGCCCTTCTCTTGGATGCTAAGGACAGATACAGTTGGATACAAGCTAGAGGGGGGCTTTGTGATGGCGGGACCCTCCCTGGGACTCCCTCCATGTCCCCGCAGGGTGAACGTGGGCTGCGGGCCAGCCGAGGAGCGGGTGCTGCTGACAGGCCTCCATGCCGTCGCTGACATCCACTGCGAGAACTGCAAGACAACTTTGGGCTGGAAATATGTGAGTCCATGACCCCTGACCCCAGAGTCCATGACCTCTGACCCCAGAGTCCATGACCTCTGACCCCTCTTGACCCAACCTCTCATCACCTCCTCTTCACAAGCAGTCACACAGTAATCTTTCAGAGCCCACAGGCCCAGCTCCCACAAGTCAGGCTATCTTTTCATCCCCTGACCATGCTCTTTTCTGTCACATCCTGCAAGGGCTTTTAGAATTTTTCTCTCCACCCATCCCTCTCCTCAGACACATGCATGCCCATTTTACAGATGAGGCCATCATCTGAGTATCTGAGTGACCATTTATTGAGGGCTTATGGGCCATGCACTGTTGTGTGTGCTTGGCACACTTTCTCTCATTCCATCATTACAACAATCCTGTAGGTAGGGTCTATTGTTAACTCCACTTTACAGAAGTAAAGAAGGCCCAGAGATGTTAAGTAAATTTCTCAAGGTCACACAGCCGTAAGGAACAGCATAGGGACCAGAATCCTGGTGGTGTGTTTGTTTTTAACTCCACATCCTTGATGGCCAGCTTCCAATGCCATTCAGACATTCAGAGAAGTTTCCCAGGACCCCACAGCAACATGGTGCTTGGGTCCATGAGCCTCCTTTTCACTGCCTGCATTGCCAGCTGTCCAGGATCTAATTTCACTACCCTGCATCTCATTTTCTTGTCTGGCAGTGGAGGAAAAGGCCACCACCTGGCACCCAAAATTGTTATGGGGATTAGATTAGATGCGGCAGAAGACACTCTTGGGAAATGGCAAGGGCCAGGACTCCTCAGGCACTACTCGGAGCTGCGGGCCCTCTGTAGGGTGGATGTCCCAGGTGGAGGCAGTTCACCTAACCCGAGTTCACTCTTGGCCTTGCCACAGATTTGCTCTGTGCCCCCAGACGGATGGCTCGACCTCTCTGGACCGCTGACAGATAAAGAGATGGCCCAATCCAGGGGTCAAAAACTCAAGGGCTTACAGGTCTAAGCAAGTATGCAGGCTTACATACTCTGGGTCTGCAAAAGGGGCGACATAGCTCTGGGGAGGGATGGGGCAGTCCGTGGCAAAATGGAGTGAACCCGGCCCACCTGTATTTTAGTATTTCAAAGTTATTTTTTCTAAACTCTGTTGGCCAAACAAAACACATACGTAGGTCAAAACTGGCCTTTAGCTACCAGTCTGTAATCCCTGGGCCTTTTAGGAACTTCCATAGTCTCTCTGTTGGAACCGACAGTAGTACTTAAAAACTACCGGTAATTCAGAGAGTTCAGTCTGTCCCATTAGTGAGAGACTGGCTCTGTCACTTACTAGCTCTGTGTCTTGTGGCCGGGTGGTTTGGTTGGCTTCTCTGCATGACAGCTTCGTCATATGTAAAATGGGGCCAGTCATACCTGCTCCTCAATCCTGATCCCTTTTGCTAAAGCCCTTGCTCCAGAGATGACATCCTCTCCCCTCTTTTCAGGAACAGGCCTTCGAGAGCAGCCAGAAGTACAAAGAGGGGAAGTACATCATTGAACTCAACCACATGATCAAAGACAACGGCTGGGACTGACCCCTGCTCCTGCCGCATGTGGCTCGAGCCCGGCCTGGCCGCCAGGGGGCGCCACTGGCTTCCCTCCATGAAAAGGGAGCTCTGGACCCTCAGGGCCCCTGCAGAGGAAGGATCCAGCTCCTGTACATATATTTTATTGCATGCACTGTGACCTTGGGGGGCGATCAGAAGGTGGAAGACACCCCCACACCTCCCTGCGATCTGGCTGGCTTGGATCTCGTTTTTAACCCCTTCGTGCCCCGCCTGCCCTATAGATATGGCCTATGTGCTGCTCCCCCGGCCTCAGTGCACCGTCTGCCCTGTGAACTCCTCCCACCGGGCCCCTTTTACCCAACGCCTGTCTGCTCCCCTCGTTCTGTAGCGTTTGTACATAATAAAACAATGGAGTGGAGAGAGCCCCAGGCTCACGTGGAATCCTGGAACAGGGGACTCAAATGCAGATTCCTGCCTCTGTAGACCTGTTCTTTTCTGGGCCCCACAGGGCATGGGATAGGCACTGCGGTCAAAGCCGGGAGTCTGCGCTCCGGGG
>RCUC01132713.1:0-48784 GCA_003697995.1 Taxidea taxus jeffersonii
TGAGATGTCCTTCGTGAGCATGATTATCTGGCAAACATTGCTCTCCAGACATAAGAAGTCCCCTTGCCCTCGAGCGGGCGTGTGGGTGGATGTAGTTCAGCCAGGAATTTGTCTCCTTACCCCATCGCCTCTTCTGAGGCCGGCGTGAAACTCCAAACATACTTAAACTGTTGCTTTATGTTGACACTTTGACAGATGTTTTCCACTTTGGGGGGACGGTAGTGGACTTGGGAAATCCCTAAAATAACGTTTAGTGGATAGAAGACTCCATTATAGGAAGCCCATGTTGTTTCATTCCCAATATTGCTCAGCATCATAGGATCATTTATACCATTGAGGACACCTAGGAAAGCAATTACCTAATCTTCTCTCGAGAGGAGAATGTGAGGCCATCATAAGAAAAGACTCCTGACCTCCCTCACACTACAGAGCTTTTATGAGAAGAAGACAACTGTATTTACTTTTTATCATGTGCTTTGGTTTGAAAATCCTTTCATACTTTAACAGAAATTAATCATCTGGTTTCTTTAGCTTTGTGCCACTGAAAAACATCCAACTTTCTCAAATTCCCTTCCTCAAAACATTCTAGAAGGGCATGGAATAGTTTCTCAGAGCCATTCACTTCTCTCACCATCCTACCAAGAAGCCTCCTCACAGCACACTGGCGCGAGCTCACTGAACTCAGTACCTCCCAAGACGGCCCGTTTTATTCTTGTGCCTCTCCACGGGCAAGAACGCTTTTCAGACAAGAACACCACGGACCTGTCTGCCCTCCCTTTCATCTCTAGCCTCTGATTTCACACTCAAAAAGCTCTTGGCCTCGGCACATGGCAGCAATGTGCCAACTTTTACTCTCAAAGTAAAAACTAAAGACCTCCCCTTTCTTTTTCTGCCTGGAGCTTTCCCTGATGGCTTTCTGACAGATCGCATCCCAGCACTCAAATTTTAGAAGATATTTAAGGCTCCAATGAGGAAACTTCCATTGCATTTCAAAAGTCTTGGAGTTTGTGCATAAGACCTAATGATGCATGGAAACCTGGCCAGACAGGTGGTTATAGTCCTATGGGAGGTCCAGAGTCCTGAGCACTTCCATCCATAGTTACTAGTTGATAATTTATAAAAAACACTTTTACTACTTACTGCGAAAAAATCTGCAAAAGAAATACAGTGGCAGTAGCATTTAAGGAACTGTATTAAGGGGTAAAAAAATGGATCCATTCCAGTTGGGTGATGCAAAGAGAATGTGTGTATTTCCCTGAAAACTCCAGTATGCAATATCCCATTGTCTATGAGAAGGGACAGAGTCATGCCCAAAATGGTGTGTACTGGGGCCAGGATGGGACTTTCTCTTCAGAAACCACTTGATTTTGAAAAATGGTGCAAAACCAAAGTAGGAGGCAGAATGGAGAGCATATTCTGGCCCATAAAAATACCTGCAACTTTCTGGAATTACACTGGGGCATTCCCTAAGAGCAAAGAGGGAACTCTACTTCTTACAACCCAGAAGTATGCAGAATGTCAGAGTTCCTTATAATGGAGGTTTACTGTTAGCACTGTGTACATAGTCCACTTCCCCTAGTGCCGAGAAAAGGAAATTAGAACCAGGAATCACAAGATAGAGACTGCCATGCCTAAATCAGGGCTTGGTTTATATCATAGATGTCTTCCATCAGATGATATGTTGTATCCAATTGCACAAGTACCAATGGCATTTTGAGAAAGTACAACTTCCCCAAGCATGGCTGGAAAACCATTCACTCTTCTTTCTTCCGAAACTCATCCTCCCAGCCTCTTTCTGACAGCAGGTGGCACTTCCCCACTTGCCACCTCTGTCCCCGTGACCCACATCCACACACCTGAATGGGTTGATTCCACACTGAATTTAAGAAATCTGGGGTTCCCTCAGCTATTGTGGTATCGTTTTTCTAATGTATGCTTTTATGTGAAGCCCTGTTCAAAAGACCTATGGGATTATAAATTGTTTGCATGTTTTCCTCTCAAGTTTTAAGGAATTATAAACCCTTATAAATAAATTACCGATGGGGGTGCCTGGTGGCTCAGTTGCTTGGGCATCCGACTCTTGATCGTGGCTCAGGTCTTGATCTCAGGGTCATGAGTTCAGGCCCCCCCGCTGGGAGCGTGCAGCCCACTTAAAATAAATAAAAAAATGTATAATAGATAAATAAGTGATGACAGCAAATAAATTACTCAGCTGTCTAGACTCACATCTGACTTTCACATGTATCACATTTTCCTGCCATGGAGGCACCTTTGATCAAAGAATAGCTTCGCTTTGATCAGACTGATGCGAAGTTATGAATAAAACTTCAACACCAAACACACACCGGCCAGGCACTCACAGTTCGATGCTGACGTCAGATCGATTCCGCCAACTCCTTGTGGTTTTACAAGCTCTTCTTAAAAAACATTTTCAGATTAAATATAGCATAATTTTGAAGACATAGGATCTGGAGTACGATAGAAAGTGGGTTTGAATTCTGGATTTTTAATTTATTTCCATTACTAATTATCATTTGTATGCAAATGTATGCAAATTTGTATGTAAAATTACAGTTATCTCCTAGGTGTGTCCTGAGAATTTACCTGGGGGAAGAGCCCAAACCGTGCTTAGGACCGGGTACAAAGCTGACAAATACTAGGTGCTGTTCTTCCTCTTGTTGGCAAGGGTTCCTGAGCTCTTAGCGGACATTTAACTGTAAACCATCATGTTTCTAGGTAGGACAGAGTTGACAAAATTTTCCCTGAATATCATTAAGCCCAGAAACACGAACAGCAGCCCTTGGTGCCTAGGATCTGAGAACTACCCGAATCACAGTGATCTGAACTATAGATGGATGCTTTCCTCTTTGTTTTCTTTGGATTCAGGTGCAGTTTGTTTCCTTATAATAGAAAACGATCTTTTCTTCGATTTTTTTTTCCTAAATAGCTTTCTAAAACAGAGATAAATGGAGTCATAATCGTTCCATACTTTGTCAGATTAACTAAACATTAACACGCATTCACGTGCCTCGGGCAGTATCTCTAATACTCGGGCAGCACCAGTCTGGGCTAGGGTTTGGATGAGGTTTCCTTCCGGCCCTCCGAAACACACCAACACATGGTAGGTCTGACCGAGTCTGGGTGCTTCCGGGCTTTGGGGCGATGAGGTTTTCAATGCACTTGTGAGTCATCAATGTAATGCCCACTGCTCCTCGCTCTGTGCCTCTTCTGTCCGCTGGAGCCCAAGCCCTTGCTGGCCGGGCTCCCTCTGCACCGCCTGCTGGCTCTGGTGGCAGAGGACTCAGCGCCATCTAGTGTCCACTGGCAGCATAGCTAGACCGACTCCTTGCTCAGAACGAGCTCCCCTTGCACGCTGCAGTCAATGACCGCAAGGGTCCACACACTTCATCGTGGTGTTTTGTTTTGTTGTGTCTCTTGCCTTCTGTATCGATGCGTGTTGAAGCTCCAGGTTCTGATGAACTCCGTTGTTTTTCAAAGGAGCTACATCAACTCGAATGCCGCGTCCCCTTTCCCACTCCCTTAAGGCTCCTTCCAAACACGCCCTGCTCTGTTGCAGACTTCTGGGGCTCTGCGGTTACCACCTGCAGTTGGCGTTGTGTAAAAGAGCTTTCTGGAAAGGAGAGGTTCCTTAGGATCCACTTGGCACCGCAGCATGCTTCTCCTAGTACCGCATGTCCTGTGTTAGAGACAGAACTCTTGTCATCCCTCCCGATTTTTGATTCTTCTCTTTTTTCAGATTGTCTACAAAGCCTGGCTGTGTTCCCAGTACTTTGAAGTCGCTCAGTTTAACTGCAGAAAGACAATTCCTTGCAAGCAATACTGTTTGGAGGTTCAGACAAGGTGTCCGTTTATTTTACCCGACAACGATGAAGTCATCTACGGGGGACTCTCCAGCTTCATCTGTACAGGTACAGTGGATGGTGGGGTCTGGCCCACAGCCTCTCCCGCTGCTCTGCTTTCCTGGGGGATGCTGGTTGGCTTTGTTGTTTCTTTCTACGGATTGATGTAACCTTGAAGATACACCTGGTAGTTTTCCATGCTTTCCTCACAGATGCCCTGAAAGAACTTGGTGTGGAAAGATCATGTTATCTACAGAGTGCCTGTGACCCACAACATTAACTTTGCAAAAGGATGATTCTGGGGAAAAATGTTAGCAATCATGAGGGGTGTTTGGATCTGACTTACAATAGTCAGATGCTGTGTACATCGTGGCATTACGTAAGAAGAGAGGATGTGACAAGGCCAGTTAAATTATGCTTCTTCTTTACATGGGGCTGTTTTTCTGAGAAGTTTTGTGTTACTTCACCTTAAATACATGTCAAGAGCATAAAGAACCGTCTACGTAAGTTATTTATTTATGTGTGTATGTGTGTGTTAGAGATGCACAATAAAGGCTAGATACAATTTTATCTTATAGTCCCCCTAACGATGTTTACTTCTTTCAGCAAGTGACTCAGACTGGGCCAAATACAGGTATCAGCGTTCAATGTTTGGGTATTCATAAGCATTACATAATTTAGACACGGAATAAAATGTAAAGCATAAGAGTAATTTTTTAAAGATTTTTATTTATTTATTCGACAGAGAGAGAGATCACAAGCAGGCAGAGAGACAGGGAGGGAAGGGGGAAGCAGGCTCCCCACTGAGCAGAGAGCCCGATGCGGGACTCGATCCCAGGACCCTGAGATCATGACCTGAGCTGAAGGCAGAGGCTTAACCCACTGAGGCCCTCAGGCGCCCAAAAGTAATTTTTTTTTTTTTTTTTACTAAATGGTGAATAGACATGTGAGAACAAGACCCTATGCCATGGTGACGTGATAATCAGAGTCATTGCTCTACACTATCCCAGTACCAAAAGTGCTGGGTGGTCCTTCCCACTAAATGGCTTCAGTTGTGGCAGGGTTAATTTTCAGGTTTTAAGGATAAAATGGTACCACACATATCGAGAAACATGAAAGGCTCCTTCATGCACTAGACTTTGTGAAACCCCCTAAAAGGGTGCCATATTGAATGTTCAACATGAGAGCGTATCAAATTAGTTCTAGATCATGTTATCTACACTTCTTCACCAGCCATACTGTTCTAAGTCTAAGTGATAAGACTTAGAGACAAGAGACAGTTAACCATATTTCTCCCTTAAGAATCTGCCTTAAGAACTGACTCTTTCCTGTGCCGCACAGTCTTGTGGGAAGAAGAACTAAGTGAAATCTAAAGACATGGGCTTTTGTCCTATTTCCATTAAATACATTCTCTCTGAGCCATCAGACAGCTCGTCATTAGTAAATTAGTAATAGTAAATACCCCCAGGCATGTTTTCTATGCAGATTATGGATAAGAGAGAAGCATGAGATATGTCATCAAGTGGCAAGAGCCATTGTACATAAGAAAGTGACTTGTAGAATGTAAATGGATTTACCAACCATTTTTTGTTATTCATTGAGACCACCTTCCAGCTCCTCTCTGATGGGAAGACATGGCAAGAGTGAGAGAGAGAAGAGGGAAAGAGGCAGAAAAGGGGAAAGAGGAAGGAAAGGAAGAAGGAGAGAAGGAAGGAAATAAATTAGTATCCCTTTCCTTTAAATTTGAGCTGAAATTCATCAGACACAGGCTGTTAATTTCCTTGACATTCACAAAAACTTTCCATAAATGGTCATAAAGATAAGGCCCTCTGCTCGACATCGCAGTCCAGCAGGTGTCCATGATTTTGACCTCAGAGAAACGTGTGGCATTTCATATAAAGGTTGTATATTTGTTCATTCACAGGTATCTAGATTTTTTTCCTAGAGAAAGTCAGGAGCTTTCACCAGGTTCTCAAAGTAGACAACAACCTCAAAACCTCAAATGAAGGACTAGACTGTTGAATAGGTTTGAATATTCATACCTCTTCCTTGTACACTTTCAAAGTCATCAGAAAGCTAAAGATGGGTTATAATTTCTTTCTGCAAAACTTGGGCAGAAGGTCCACCATATATATATATTTTTAATTGAGGTATCATTAACACACAATGTTACATTGGTTCCAGGTGTACAATGTAGTGATTCAACAAGTTTATACACTAGGCTCTGCTCACCACAAGAGCAGCTGCCACCCGTCACCACGAAACACAATTACAATGTCATCGACTCTGTTCTTGTGCCTTGTTCCTGTGACTTACTCACTCCAAAACTGGAGGTCTGTACTTACCACTCTCCTTCACCCACTGTGTTCATCCCCCCACACCCTTCCCCTCTGGCAGTTTATTCTCTACATGTATAGGTCATTTTCTGCTTTCGTTTGTTCATTTGGTTGGTTGGTTGGTTGGTTGTTTTAGATTCCAAATGTAAGTGAAATCATATGGTGATTTGACTTCCCCTTCATAATCTTAATTGTCTTTGAGTTTTAGAAATTCAGCTTTTTCATAGCCATGGCTACATCATTACAGAAAAGAGACAGGAAAAGGGAATTGTTTCACTGGGCCCAGAGAAAATGCCATGGAGCCTAGAAGATTTTTGGGAGAATCCCATCACTCAGTACCCAGAACCTAACTCTTCATTCACCACTCTCCGTTGGGCTTTCGTTCCTTTCACTACTCAGCTTCTCAAAAAATGTGCAGAATAAATTCTGAAGACATTTTACTGATGTTCTACAAAAATTTTTAACAAAAAAGTACTAATCTTCAGATTGAGCTTCTTTTCTAAGGTGTGACGAAGCCTTCTTAAAGAATTCTTCTCTCTCTTGGTAACTAGCAGCCACAATTTCTCCCTCAGATGTCCTTTGAATTTCGCTGCTGGACCTGAACGAGAGAGATGTTTCTATTGATGCCAGTCACTTGTTAGCTTGTCACTACTGACAATGGTTCCAAACATGACCCCCCCCCCAAGAATAGCATTCTTCTGGGAAGAAGTTAGCCCAGACCACAACTCCCAGGGACCACGGGTCAAATCTAGGGACCCAAGGGGCTTGTCACACTTCTAGAAGAACTAGGTAGACTTTTATAGGTATAGCATTTATTCTCGAACATCATCACACAGTTTTTGGTGGTTCATCTCTTACAGATAGACATGACGATCCAAACAAGTCACCTTTTTGTGACTTGTGACTTTTGTGATGGAGTGGATATGAATCATGTCAGGTCCTTTATGCATTTTGAATGAAATGTCCTCAGTACTCCAGCAAGATTGGACTAAATATAGTAGAGAAATAGAAAAAAAATTTTTTTCTAGTTTCCCAACTGGCTGCAGATAACCTAAGGCCCCCTGGGATGGCAACTCTGCTATCCCATAGCAACTCTGCGTGTTCCCAAATGGTCATAGACCTGTAGGACTTCTTCCTTATTGAAATAGAGCTAAACACAGTTCTAGGAAAAGAAATTAACCAATAGGTTGGTCTTAATCTTGCCTTCAGTAATTTCACCTTTTTGTTTTAATTTTTTCCATTCTATATAGTGAAAATATATAATCATTTATCATCAAGAGTTGAATGAATAGATGGACTGCCCTTAAAATCCACGTATTTAAATATGGAGGTTTCCCCACTATTGGAAGTACATTCGACTCACAGATTCCAGAAGAATAGATATCCCCTCTAGAATCAACCTCAAAAAAGAATTCAATAAGCACTTTCCTACAGATGGCTCATTGCCAGATGCTGTCCGAGGGAGTCTCAATTTTGTTCAAGGTTCTTCTCCATGGTAACAAACCAGTAGTGTGGTGATGGCTTTTCCATAGAATCCTCTGCATCTAGTCTTTTAGGGATGCAGGATTATGGGACATTCAGTTCTTCCTCTCATAGATGCTTTTATTACCTATAGACCGACACTCAGGATTCCTGTCTTCTGCCCCAAAAGGGCATCTCAGCCCTTGGGTTCAGCTTTTGGTGACAGTTATTAGATTCAGTGTTTAGTGCATCATTGTTTCTGTTTACACTACTTACCCATCTCCTATATTTGAATTCAAAATATTTTTTATCTTGATTACCTGCTACTTCCGTGTCTATGATCCTTAGTAAGCCCGTCACTTATGAAAAAAACTTAAATATCTGAGAGTGCATATCTTCCACTGCTCAGTGTCTTTGAAGATTTTGCAGAAGGTCATGACCCAATGTTCCAGCCACAAACGTAGATGACAAGAAGAGTAGCTCCGTCCGTTAAATTTTGATTCTGTTTGAGGAGATGAAAGAGAGACACTTTGTCTGGGCTTGCTCTTGTTTTCTTTTTCTTTTTCTTTTAAAGAACAGAACGGACACAATACTGAAGGAGCATTTGAAAAGTTAACTGGGGAGAAGACTGACGTGCTCTCGGGGTGAAAGCTGCCTTTTAATGTTGGGCATTACTGAGCTAAACCTTCCCTGGAGCTCATGCCACATAATACACAGCTACTTCAGCAACTCCGCTTCCTCATCTTCAAAGTGCAGGGGCGGAGTCGCTCTTCGATGCTGGGGGGGACCCTCCCTCGCCGTGCTCCGGGATCCCCGGGTCCCTGGGTGCTCGCCTGTAGCGCTGGACCCACGGAGGGAGAAGAAGTCGCAGAGGACCCCGGGCTGGGGGTGCTGTGGCAAGGAGCATTATGGAGATTACCGTTTGGGGGGACCGAGCGCAGACAGGGCCTGCAGCGCTGTTTTTCACAAATTATTGGAAGAAAGAAAGTAAAGTTGGTCTGCTAGGGGGTGCTGACCATGGAGGTAAAATATATGTTGAGAAATCTCTGTAAATTCTGCCTTTCGTGTTTTGGGGCTGTGGCAAGAGTAGGGTTATGTTTCTGTCCCCGGGGACGCAGCTGCCGGGATGGTGACCGCGCTGGTTAGAAGTGATGGGGCGCGCGCCCCCTGGTGACGCGCCCGCGCTCCTGCAGCCGGCGGGGCCGCCTGCAGGCAGAGGAGGGAAAGGGGGTGCTTTGATGGACTTACGGTTCAGATTAGAGAGGAGTGTTTTTTAACGTCTTGTGTCTCATAATTCACGGGAGAGCATTCACAACTGGGAAAGATTATTTCCAAAATCCAGTTCTGACAAGTTGGTGGTTTTAATAACATAAAAGATTTTCTCTTAAAAAAGAGTATGTTAGTGGAAAAACCAGCTGCCCGTAGGTTTTAATGTGTACACCGACACCACCTAAATTTCTGTATTTTCCTCAGTATGTGAATATGTTTCACTGTTTCCTAGAATGCGGTGGAGGCTGAGAACACAGGGACCAAATAACACTTTTGCTCCAGGGCCATGTATAGTCACAGACCTTCTAACCGATATATAAAGAATAAGGGCAAAAGAGAAATCTGAGGGGAGATGCCACGACTAGAGTAAAATAAGGAAATACGAAACTGGGTTATTAAAAACACAAACGAGTAGAACGTCGTAACTTTGCGCGCTGGGGACGTCTTCTTCCATTAAAACATGGTACTTTTTGAGGATTATTCAAATTCACATAGTCCGATCTGAGTTCGCGTCTTCATCCCGATGCCACTCGGACATATTCCCAACGGCTCAGGCTTGCCTGGAACAAAGGGACAATGTTGGAAACAGGCACCGAATAGCAGTTAGAATGTCTAGATTCTGCCCGTAACTGTGAATTTTGGGAAGTCGCCCCCTCTAGAAGGTTTCCATGTCTTCATTCCTCGGAGAGGCTAACAGAATCCGGAGTTTAATGGGGACCATCTCTGGTCTATATGGTCCTCCCGGAAAGTGCCATCACTCCAGAGCAAAAGGAGGACGGCGCGCTCATTCACGTCGGGGCAGAAAGATACCTGCCTCCTGATGATTCCAGGGGGACCTGTGGATAAACTTAGCTAGTTCCAGCCTTGCTGAAAGCGGGGAGCATACCCGTCACAAGCCGGCTCCCCGAGACCAACTCGGGGAATTCTAACAGAGCTCAAAGAGTGCTCCTGTGTTCCATCTCTATGCCTCGCCTGATGGAAGAGAACTGGAAGGGGTCAGACCAGGGAACTTTGGGGAAACCAGGCGTGGAACCAGCCCCGAGAAGCGTGCAGCCTGGATTGCAGTGAGCTCAGAGCTTGCTGCTCCAGAGAGCCAACAAGGGCCACACCTGTGGCCATTTCCTGACCTGGCATCGGGTACGTGAGCCCTGCAGGTGGACTGAGCAGAAAGCTGGCTTCCTTGAGGCCACTTCCCAGGGAGACTGCAAGGGACATCAGCCCACAGTCGCCCGTTAACCTACAGCACAGGTGACCCCTCCTGTGTCTGAGAGCTACATCTAGTTCTCTCCGAACCCCCCAGGATGGAGAGTCACCATTTGCTCAAGCCAGAACTGTTGAATGCGACCCAAACGGAGGGGCCGTGCCGGCCACCGGGTCGGCGAGTTGGTCAGTGTGGACTTCAGTGGCAGCTGAATCAAACTGTCTGAGATTCTCTCTAGAGCACGAAGGGGGATGAAGTACACATCCTCGGCAGGTGTCCCAGACCTGTGCGTGGCTGATAAGACTCAGAAGTGCTTGCAGCTGGCACGGGGGCAGGGAAGGAGGTAAGGCGAGGGAAGAACGCAAATTCGGAGATTTCAGTTAGGAAGGTCGGGCGAGGAAGGATCCCCCAGAGCAAGTGAAATCTTACTTTGTCTGGACTCGACTCCTCTGTGCGGCCCCCGTGTCCTCCTCGGAGCTGGTTGAGATACCCAGCGCTCTAGATAGTGTAGTTACCTCCCGGGATTATGGAATCTGTCCATTTCAGAGCTCAGCCTGAATTACAGAGCTCACGCTGTCTGATGTTCACTTTACAGAGCCCCCCCGACACACACACCAAGAAAGAACGTTGTTGTTCCAGAACGAAGACTGGACCCACATTCCCTGGCTGTTAGCGTAGCATTTGTATTACTAGTGCCGCAGGGAATGAGCCACCCGTCCATCCTGAGATTAGCCTGTAAACGGTTGCTTCCTTCCCGCTCAGCCGCTGGAGAGCGCGGGTCCCCAGGTGAGAGAGAGGACCGAGCCCAGATCACAGCCTGCGTAACAAGTCTCCAGCTGTTCAACACACACGCCAAAGGTGAGCATTGCACATGTTCTCTGCCCAGCCCATTGTTTTCCGATCGAAGGAAAGAGAAAGGCCGAGCTCTGTTTTCCGGAAAATGCACTGAGATGACTAACTTTTTCAGATCAGTTAGCAAGGAGCTTAGGTGGCGTACACGCAGACCTGCACAGGTGTTAGTGCAAAAGGTCGTCAGAAAAGCCCAAGGTCCCTAAAATGTTCAGGTAAATATTGTCCATTTAAATGACCTTCTTCTACGTTGTGTTTGGTCATAAATGTATGTTTGTGTCACGTAAGGAAATAATACATCGGATAAACTTTAAAAAGGAAAACGAACCAATTTTTCCTCAATTTTGAACTCCTGTGCGCTTTTTGTCCTTTGGGTGTTTTTTGTTTGTTTGTTTTTTGATGGCTTGGCTTGAAATTACCAGATGAGATGGTGATTGTTAATCACAATTTCTAGTTCATCAGGTAGTCACAATCTACGCTTTAGGAAAAGAATATTAGAACATACCCTTCAATGTGCAGCTTCTTCAAATTAGTATAATTTAGAAACTCAGTCTTTATACTCATGAGGCAGTCCTTGTGTAAAATAAGTTTTAATTTTTCTTTGAAAATAATTTTCACAGGGTCACCTAGGTGGCTCCAGCTGTAAGCATCTGCCTTCGTCTCAGGTCATGATCTCAGGGTCCTGGGACTGAGCCACCAGTCGGACTCCCTGCTCAGTGAGAAGCCTGCTTCTCCCTCTCTCTCTCCTCCACCCCCCCAACTCATGCTCTCTCTCTCTCCCAAATAAATAAAATCTTTAAAAAGAAAACAAAGAAAATAATTTTCCCTCTTGAGTATTCTCTTTAGGCCTCAGGAGATTTATCTGAAAGTGTAAGTGTGTACACATGTGAACATACACAGACATGTAACCATATATATATAAAATTAACTTATATATACAAGTCACATACACAATCTAAATATGCATATAACTAAAAGAGCTAAGTTTCACAAGTAATGCAGGTAATTGTGGAAGGAAATATGTTTAAAAATTGATAATCGGTTTTTAAGCGTGACTTTAAAATTAACTTTAAAGCCAATTCCAAGAACAGGAGTGAGTCCAGTGTAGGAAAGACCCCATGGACGGAGTTCATGTTTAACCTCCCCAAAGGAACGCTTGGAAATACAGAGCCCAGTTGAGGATAAAACTTCTAGGCTGCTGTTTAAGACTACAGTTTTATTGCCTTTATTACCCTATTGGTTGCACTACCTTCAGTCCCAAATGTGCCATATTGCCTCTGTATTTACCAGCTGATGCTGCCCAAAGTCAAGCAGAGAGTCTGAAAACACTAACTTCACCACGACACTCCTTCCCTCTAGTGAGCGTAAGGTTCTGGGTCGCCTTCATTAGCATTCTCTCCTTACTGAACATTCCATTATCAGAGGGGAAAAAAAGCTTTGTTGGGTTGTCTTGGGACACTGGCCATGATTCTATCTTTTTTTGTGTATGTGGGCTTGGAAAGCCCCAGAAAGTCCAGCATCTTCCTCCACCTTTGGGGACAAACATGGCAAGGGAAATTAAAATAATTCCAACCACAAGAGAAATAATTGTCCTCGGATAGGATCTATTGCTTCCTGCCTCACGAATTCTTACAGAGATCATTTAAAAATGTGGAGCCCCAGGCGCCTGGGTGGCTCAGTCCTTAAGCACCTGCCTTCGGCTCCGGTGATGATCCCAGGGTCCTGGGATTGAGCCCGGCATTGGGCTCCCTGCTCAAAGGAAAGCCTGCTTCTCCCTTTCCTGCTCTCCCTGATTGTGTTCCCTCTCTTGCTGTCTCTCTCTGCATCAAATATATAAATTAAATCTTTTAAAAAGGTAGAGTCCATTTTGAATGTGCACAGCCAATGTGGAGTATGATCTTCCAAGGTCTAATGTTATCTGCTTGCCCTGTAAGTAGTTAAAGTCAGTATCTTTGCCAAACACGTGGTGTGGTAGAGGCCAGTTTTCAGGAACTGGATACAAAGCCATACTAGTTCTCAGTAGCTGTCTTCACTCTTGCAATGTCCTTCTCTGCCTGCCGGATGGTGGGTAGACATGGGCACTGTGTCCCACCCCACTTACCCACTGCTCTTCATCTCATACTTAAACAATAGAATTTCTGCCCACTGCATCTGTGGATAGAAACAAAATCTTATGACCCCACTGATGTCACCGAGACTAAAGCAGCTAGGACATACACCCGAAATAAAAACATTGTATTTGCTTAGTTTTGAGTTGGTAACATGTGTACATGCACAATATTTGAAAGATACCAAGGAACGGAAATGAAGCCAAGTCCTTCCCCACGCCGCCCAGCAACACAGTTGTCAGCTAGAGATGTACATTATCCGACCAGTTCCAAGTCGATGGCATTTAGGTAATTATTAAATCTGGATTGGCAAGGGCTGTTTTTGGTGCTGTACCATTTCCTACACTTGTGATATCATCTGTAGGATAAATGCTGCACCAAGAGGCACAGGTGGGCTCGCTGGGTCAGAGGGTCTATGCAGTTAGCATTTGGAAGAAACTTACTCTGTGGCCCATTCAGGGGAAGGATTATGCCTTTCTCAAAGTCCTCATGCCATTAGGTGGTCCCTAAGCTCCTGTCCCGGATTAGATATGTACCCGGTGACCCACCTGCCCTGCCAGCCTCTCTTGTCATCCCTTCTCCTTTGGATCCCCGCCAGGCACACCCTTCTCCACACCTCCACCTGGCTAACCCCTTCCCATCTGTCATTCTCTTAGGCCCCTGACACACTGAATTTGGGCTGTGACCCAGTCTTGTAACCCCGCTGTGCTGCAGGGCACTTCCTTACATGGGACTGGCCCATCTTCCCTACCTCGTGGTGAACTGGGTGGGGGCCAGAACCTAACGGTGTTTCTGACAGTGTCCCCAGGGCCCACAAAAGTGCCTAACACAGAGTGCTCCATAGACAAAAACCTAATGGATGAATTAATGGGTAACAGCCCAAAAGGGTCTGTGGTGGGCCCCGTTGTAAGGAAGGAGAGGCCCTTCGAGGTGGGGGAAGCACCTCAGGAAAGCAGGGTGATGTGAGGAATGTTCCGGAAGCCTGCAGGTGCCCTCTGCCTGTATCCCTCTGCCCACAACATCACAGGGATGCACACAAAAGGGGACTGGCAGTTAGATGCACTTTAACAACACATTCCCCTGTGGAGACAAGAGAAAGTCATCATTTTACTTTAAAGAGATCTGTTCCCTCACATCTCAACCCTGCCATATGCATTAGAAAGACTCATACATTGAATGGAATTCAGACCATCATCCCACGCCTCTATTACTCAGCGTAGCCTGGAGCACTAGGACTTTACAAAAGCCTACTACAATGATGACATCTCACCTTACAGGATTTATATTTTTTCTTTTTTTTTAATTTAATTTTATTTTTTCACTGTTCCAAGATTCATTGTTAATGCACCACACCCTGCACTCCATGCAATATGTGCCCTCCTTCATACTCACAACCAGGCTCTCCCAACCCCCCACCGCCCTCCCCTCCAAAACCCTCAGTTTCTTTCTCAGAGTCCACAGTCTCTCATGGTTCATCCCCCACTCTGATTTCCCTCAACTCCCTTCTCCTCTCCATCTCCCAATGTCCTCCATGTTATTCCTTATGCTCCACAAGTAAGTGAAATCATATGATACTTGGCTCTCTCTGCTTGACTTATTTCACTCAGCATAATCTCCTCCAGTCCCGTCCATGTTAATACAAAAGTTGGGTATTCATCCTTTCTGATGGAGGCATAATACTCCGTTGTATATATGGACCACATCTTCCTTATTCATTTGTCCGTTGAAGGGCATCTTGGTTCTTTCCACAGTTTGGTGACTGTGGCCATTGCTGCTATGAACATTAGGGTAAAGATAGCCCTTCTGTTCACTACATCTGTATCTTTGGGGTAAATATCCAGTAGGGAAATCGAAGGGTCATAGGGAAGCTCTATTTTTAATTGCTTAAGGAATATCCACACTGTTTTCCAAAGTGGTTGTACCAACTTGCATTCCCACCAACAGTGTAAGAGGGTTCCCCTTTCTCCACATCCTCTCCAACACTTGTTTCTTGTCTTGTTAATTTTGGCCATTCTAACTGGTGTAAGGTGGTATCTCAATATGGTTTTAATTTGAATCTCCCTGATGGCTAATGATAATGAACATTTTCTCGTGTGTCTGTTAGCCATTTGTATGTCTTCTTTGGAGAAATGTCTGTTCATGTCTTCTGCCCATTTTTTGACGTGATTATCTGTTTTGTGTGTGTTTAGAGGATTTACTTTTTTTAAAAGATTTTTATTAATTTGACAGGTAGAGATCACAAGTAGGCAGAGAGGCAGGCAGAGAGAGAGAGGAGGAAGCAGGCTCACCGCTGAGCAGAGAGCCCAATGTGGGGCTTGATCCCAGGACCTGAGATCATGACCTGAGCTGAAAGCAGAGGCTTTAACCCACTGAGCCACCCAGGTGCCCCGAGGATTTACATTTTAAATGCTTTCTCCCACCCCACCAAACTGAGTGTCCCAATTCTGTCTCCAGCCCCCTAAATTCATAGCTTGATGTCCTACCTAACCCCCCAGTGCCTCAAAATATGACCTTATTTGAAAGTAGGGTTTTATGGAGTTAATCATGTTAAAATAAAGTCATTAGCCTGGGCCCTCATCCAATATTGATTAATGTATGCATTAGTTTGCAAGGGCTGCCATAACAAAATGCCACTGGCTGGGTGGTTTAAGTAGCAGAAATTAATTTCTGCACAGTCCTGGAGGCTGGATGTCCAAAACCAAATGGCTGATGGGCTTGGTTTCCCCCAAGGCCTCTGTTTGTCTACTTTCTTGAAGTGTCTTCACATTGTCTTCCCTTTGTATGTCCTCCTGGTGTCTCCCTCTGGGTCCAAATGTCCTATTTCTCTAAAGACATTAGTCAGATCAGATTAGGACTCCCCACCATCAAAGATCTCATTTTAAATTCATCACCTTTTTAAAGGGACTATTTCCAAACAAAGTTCTAGGAGACACAGTTTGTCCCACAAGAGCAGGCTCATAAAATAGGGAAAGTTGGACACACAGAGAGAAGACACTGTGAAGAGGCACAGGGAGAAGCTGGACATCTGCAAACCACCCGGCCAACACCCTGACCTTGGACTCCCAGCACCCAGAACTGTGAGACCAGGCATTCCTATTGTTCAAGGCCCCCTCTGTGGCACTGAGTCATGTCAGATCCCAGCAATGACTAGCAATTTTGGAGTAAAACAGACACAGTCAATATTGTTTGTTCAAGAATAGAATAATGTCTAAGTCTTATATGAAGACAAATTTTGTATACTTCAAAAGTTCTGGAGATTAGAGGAGAGGAAGCAATAAAAAGGAATTATAAAGGCAATGAGAGAGCTCAGCAGAGAGGATTTAGAGGATAATACTTATGTAGGGAGAGCAATAATGAAGAAGAGAGAGTATTAATCATTAAAAACCATTTTTAATTGTAAGATAAAATTTTTGTAAATTTCATGAATCTCCTTTTGAAGTTTAGAACCACAGTTGGTTTGCAACTGTTGTTCTGTGTTCTATGTCCACGTTTTCATGGTCCAACAATTAGAAGATTTTTAACTCTGAATCTGAAATCTGTGGTTCTCAGGAAACTGCTGTTAGAGCACTTTTGTTTTGGAAAAATCTAACCACTTTCTGTACTTTCTGCTCAATACTGCTGTGAACCTAAAACTGCTTTAAAAAATAAAGTCTATTGCAAATGAGGGGGGAGGGGAAAACTTTAGCCAAATAAACTTTCCATCTCTAGATAAATAGTCTCCCATTTGGAAAAACCTAATCACTTCCAACCTACTCTTGTATCAGAAGGAATTGTAACATATAACAGTTGTACTAAAATTGTGGACAGCTTTTGAATTCTAAATTTTAATCCTTTCAAAAAGAATGGTTTATATCTATGTTCATTGCTGTTATTCTTTCCAAAAAGACATGACTTTTGAAAGCTTGGAGAAACTTCCATTAGGGAAAAGCATCGAATGTATTGAAAAATCACAAGCTCCATCAATGTATTGAAAAATCATGAGCTCCATCAATTAGCACAAACAGGAGCAAATGTGGGGATTAGGGGACTAGTCCCCTACGGGTACTCCTTGTGTGAAATCATGAAAGCTCTTGCTCGAAAGGACCATGGCTGTCGCCCAATGTTGTGGTAGGTCTCATGCTGGCTCCAAGGACCATTCCCTGGACTGAGGAAGAATTGAAGTGTCACTGGGAACCGGTCCAGTGATCACTGAGAAATATCTGCAGGGTGAAATATCAAGTCAGGGCTTTGCTTGACTCATATTTGTCCAACACAATAGCTCAGTGGTTAAATCTGGCAGATAAGAACACTGAAGACTAGGGAAATTAGGAAACCTTCCCAAGTTTCCATGGAAGCTGGCATGAGAAACCACGAGAAAAGTCACAGAAGAAGCCACAGCATCTGGCTTCCTGCCCAGCACAGCACCTGCTCTTGCTCGCTGGTCCTTTTCACCAGGGCTTTACTTTGTAACTGCCATAGCTGACCTTCTCTTCACTGTGACTTTCTTACCACATGCTTGACTTGAGAAGGTCATTAGCTCTTCTGACTTTTACTGTAAAATGCCTGCTATACTAGATAGAAATGTCCAGGGATAAATGTGGTGAATGTATGTAAAATTATATTATTGGGGCACTGGGTGGCTCAGTTGAATAGGTGTCCAACTCTTGGTTTTGGCTTAGGTCATGATGTCAGTGTTCTGAGATCACACTGGGCATGAAGCCTGCTTAAGATTCTCTGTCCTTCTCCCTCTGAGCCTTCCCCCTACATCTCTCAAATAAATTAATAAATCTTTTTTTAATTATATTCTTTCTCCTCCATATTTTATATCCTGAAAAGTATGTTCTATGTCCTTTCCTCCTAAGTATTTTCTTTTGCATTTTCACCCATTCAACAAAAATTTCCTAAGGACCCATTGCATTAATTTTCTTTGGCTGCCCTAAAAAACTGTCACAACCATAGGGTTTAAAGGTTTAAAACAACACAAATACGTTATCTTACAGTTGTGCACAGAGATCTCACAAGGCTAAAATCAAGATGTCCGAAGGCTGTGTTCCTTTTATAGGCTTGAGAAGAAGGTCTGATTCCTGATCATTCTGATTACGGGAAGAATTCATTTCCTTGCTGTTATCAGACCAAGGCCCCCTTTCCGTGCTGGCTGTTTGCTAGGAGAGCTCCCAGCTTCTAGAAGCCACCCACATTCCTTTGTTTGTGATTCCCCATCTCCATGCCATGTTCAAAGTCAGCAACGGTGGAGAAGGTTCACCCAACACATCTCTTACGCACTATTTGGACTCCCTCTTTCCATTTTAAGAGATCATGTGACTAGATTAGTTTCACTTGGATAATCTTCCTATTTGAAGTTTGGTTAATAAGCAGCCTTAATTCCATCTGCATCCCTAATTCCTTTTTTTGCCATGTAACCAGATGTTCACAGGTTCTGGAATTCAGATGTGGGCATCTCTGGGGAGCCATTATTTTGCATACCTCTATTATCAGGCATTATGCCAGATGCTGGTGATGGAGAGATTAATAGATGTGATTCATAACCTAAGAAACACATGTTCATTTGTAGAAGTGAACAAATTACAGAAAAGCTGGACTGGCATCATTACACCTAAAGTATGAACAACGTACAGAGGAGGAAGGGGACAATGCACTCTATCTCCATAACTTTTCTTAGAAGTAAGTATGGAAAGTGTTATTATCACAAATGCACAGACATGAAAAGGGGTTACAGAGAAACTATATTTCCCTGGGTTTAAATAGGTTATTCCCCATGCAGAGATAAAACCCAGGAAGAAGATTTAGTCCATTGCTTCTGGGCTACCTTCCTGTGTCACTACCCCTGCTGTTACAGCCAGTGGGAGGATTGTTACCAGCCACTAATCGTGAGCATGAGGTATGGGCAAGACATTCTGCAAAACACTGATGGTACATCATCTCTTTAGGGCCTCACTGTGCCTCCACAAGGGCACTGTGTGTCGGTGACTCCTGCAAGTTGCAGAAACCTAACTAAAGCTGACGGAAGCAAAATGAGAATTCTTTGGTTTATTTAACTGAGAACCCCAGAGATAAACTTCAGAGTGTCTTATATATTACTCATTAGGTAGATGACAGATGGAGAGATACATTGATGGATAGATGACAGGAAAACTTGGATGCATGAGATATATCGGTATATCGATCTATAGGTCCACATGGAGAGATTAGGTATAGATGTAGATAAAACACTATTCTAGCTCCAGTGCTCACTTTACTCTTTCTCCCTGGCTCTGAATTTCTCTCTGTTAATTGATTTTACCAACAACTACAAAATTACAACTTCTCAGTTTAGAAATTGTAGCAGGAAGATACCACCCCATTCCCAGTATTTCTGCAGAAGACCTGCGTTGAACCAGTAGTCTTAACCTAGGTACTGTGTCCACACTTGAGCAATCATGGTGGCATGGGCCAGTCAGGTGACCCATGGACCCTCCTGTGGGGGGGAAGGGGCTGCCCAGGCTCACCTGCACTGCATCCATCCAGTGGAGGAGGACGGTTCCCAAAATAAACTGCACCTGCTCTGCTCAGGGGTAAGCCATGTTCTCGGTATGGAACTGTGGCTGCTCACCACACCACACGGTCCTGCCACCAAGGAGATCAAGGAGGTGTGCGTGACTTCCCCAGGAAGGCTGTCCTGGTAAGCCCTGAGGCAGAGCCCAAAGCAGCCTCATCATAGACACTGTGCTCAGTGTCCCTATGCTACCAATGATGTCAGAAATGAGACATCTCTTTGAAAAATCTAACCCTTTTGGTCAAATAGCTTAAAAACCCATAGCATCTTTTCTGTGGAGTAATATTTAGTGCTATGGATACTCAAAAATCATTTTAAAAGCTTTAGTGAGTCTACATAAACAAAAAGGAGGTAAGAAAAACCCTAATCTACTACCAAGAGGAAAATAACATTCTACACAGTGAATAGGGCTTTGAATTATTAAATATGTCTCCATAGCATAATTTAATGTTTGGATAACAACAAAGTCCATGAGCATAATGTAAATTACTTCAGTGTTTTACTAAGTCCAGGACTATAGGAGACATTTACTCCGGACATACATGTGCACTTATTTCTGTGCACTTGGGCTTAGTTCCCTAAACTCATTGAAGTGGGTTGGGTGGGTGAAAGAACACACAAAAGTTTAGCCATGGATGTTTATTGCCAAAAGCTTGGAAAGTCGGGGCGCTTGGGTGGCTCAGTCGTTAAACGTCTGCCTTCAGTTCGGGTCATGATCCCAGGGTCTTGGGATGGAGCCCCACCCTGCTCAGCGGGGAGCTGCTTCTCCCGTCCCCACTCCCCTGCTTGTAGTCCCTCTCTCTCTCTCTCTGTGCCAAATAAATAAAATCTTTAATTTAAAAAAAACGCAGAAAGTTTATGACAACATAGATTCTCACCAGCAGTGTGTTATACTTCTCATTTCTCACTCCTTTGAGGACATGGGGGGTATCATACTGAATATTTCTCCAAGTTCTAAGTGAAATATTATGCATCATTACTTTTCAGTTCTTCAGATACCAATATTTGGACTTTTTTTTTTACATTGATTCTTTTTATTTCTCTTTTTTATTGCCTCCTTACATCTACTTTTAATTTAATACATGATCTTTTCTTTTTTCCTTTCTTTCTTTCTGTCATCAGCCAAGCACATTCTCCTTTTCCTGCATCTGTCTCTTGCGGGAAACAGAATTTTTAACAATGCTGTTTCACCCACATGGAGTAGGATGGCTGATGCATCAAACAGCACAGATGTCAAGCAGAGGGGACACAGGGGGCATACCTTCTCCACACATTAGGTTATATTCTGAGAGACATTTGCTTCAAAACACATCCCTACTAGTCTTCATAACTTCCCAGTGTAATAGGTCTTCTGCAAAACCCGTATTCCCGGTCTCTCAAAGAAGAATGGTAACTAAGTGTTAAATCTTGTTATTTTTCAAGAAGGTGGGGGAGGAGGAGGAGGTGGTGGAGGAAGAGGAGAAGGAGAAGAAGAAGGAGGGGAGAATGAGAAGGAGAAGAAGGCGAAGAAGAAGAATTATTATTGCCTGATGTTTTATCTCAATCACTTTAAACTTATTTTTTGGCTGATCAGCAGCCATTGTCATGCTCCTTTGCATTTTGTTAAAACTTGAGTCTTTTTTTTTCAATGGCAGACTTAAGCCAATGACCCCAGGTGGGGACAATCAGAAAGCAAAACAGAAATAATTCAAGATGTCACAGGATGAAATGAATCATGATTATGCCGCTCTACCTGGCATTCTAACTAAGGAAATAAACAATTAACGTGCTGCTGCCCAAGACATTCCCTTCGGCAACTGACGTGCCAGAATCTCACTCGGTGGAAAATACATGTGAAGAGAAGACAAAACTTTATTTTTAATGGAAGTGTGCCTTCTAACCACGAGTGATATCATCTTCAAATGGACCCATGCTTACACTGTCCGCCAAATCCCACCTACCTGCCAACAGTGTGATTGCTTCCAGCATTTCTGTAATTCTTTTTTGAAAAAGTGTTATCTTCTATGACCGTATTTTCCTTTGAATGGCTTACTTCAAATGTGAAAACTACAAGAAGTCAGTTCAGTTCAAATCAGACAAATAAAGGTAGCCAATATTTCCAGTTAATATTCTGCTTGTTAAACATAATGTTGACTTTAAAATAACTGCGACCGATTTTCTCATCTGGTCCACAAGCTGGTCTCGTAGATTCGTCTTCCTTCAGAGTCAGAGTCAGAGCATTACCAATTTAGGTTTCAGCATTTGTTTTGAGTAAAGACATTTTGACTGAAGTCACAACTGTTCTTCTTCACATTTAATGTTTCAAAAACTGGTACATCAAATTAGGAAAATAATTTTCCCCTCTCTCCTTGAAAAGAAAGCCTATTTTTGAAGTCAGGTTCTACTTATGGGGTGTTTCCCTGCCTTGAAGCCATTAATGTGTGTCTGCGCATGCATGAGTGTACGCAGACGTCGGGAGAGTTCTCTATGTGCTCTGTGATTACAGAGAAAGTCTGGTTTTCTTTTCAGAAAGAAAAGCAGGAAATGTTGTTCGTACTGTAAAAACATTGACGGATCAAAGCATTAGCAAAACTGTCTCTTCAATTACAACTCAGGGTTTGAGATACCACAGCCACAGAATTATTTATATAGAGTTTCCTTTCACAAAGATATTTCCTTTGTAGACTCATAGTTACCAAGGATTTCCAAATTAAAAAAGGACTCTGGGATATACACTAAGCAATGACACTGATTTATAATCAGCGAGCCCACCGTGCCATGTCATAGAGGGAAAAATAACAAATAGAAGCAGAGCGTAACAGGCAATGTTCTTTTCAAGGACCATACAGTCTTCTGCATGAGGCTTCTCAGGCAATGCTGCTGAACTAGCTAGTGCTAGGCACGAAGTCACAGAAACGTTTAGGAGAGAGGGCCAACATTTCACATCCCCCTGGGATGGGAAGGAGTATGACACACTTACACAAATTTCTCTGAATTTCTGAAATGCACTTCGCGAGGTTCCTCCAACACTCTTCCCATCTGTGAGAGCCGTCGGACCACAGAAGCATCTCCTGGCAGTGTTTGTTCATGGTGAAGAAAGAGAAGGAGTTGGGATTTTTATTCCTTTCTCTGCTGACTCTTGTAAGCTCCACTTGAGTCCCTGGTACTTCGTAACTTATTAAAATAAAGAAGAGGAACATGAGTCTTTCTGTCCCAAACTCACCACATCCCTGAACCCTGCCTTGTTTTGATGCTTTGTGGAGACCCCAACAGCCATATCATCGCGTGCTGACTTCTCCAGGAACCCGTATGTCTCTCCTCCACCCCATCCTCTCACATCTCTTTCAAGGTGGCCAGCAAAGGATTCATTGGGGGAGGGGTGGAAAATTGAAATGATACATTTGGTGAGAATGTGTCTTCTTTGCCCATCACTTTTTTTTCTTGTCTATTTTCTTAGAATAATTTTTAAAATGAAAAAGTCACCATAACCATTTTCAGGAAAATAACATTGTGAAATGTGATATTTAACGGTGTGTGTTAGATTTCTGTTTGGATTATATTCCCTCTGGCTGCAGACAGTCTTTGTTTTTCTAGCACAGTCCTGGAAAACTTTAGGACCCGTTATCAAGACATTTCAAATGCTCAATTTCTTTCTCGACTCAGCTTATGACCTTAATAAATGAGTGAATTCTCTGTAGAACATCTCCCATTTTAATGTGGGCTTTTGACTTTCATTTCATTTAGACCATTTTCAGGTTTTTAGAGCAATTTATATTCTGGCTAATGCACAGTTAACTTTCAAATTTGAATGGCTTTTATATAACCTGATGTTTCTGCTTTGTCATCTGATATATTCATGTTACTGCAACATTCTCTTATAACTCAAGGTGCAGTATCCCTTGCCTCCTTCCCCTCATCAAACAAATACTTACTGTTCTTTAGGGGATAAACAACCTGCTAGGTGTTTAGAGCACTAGGATTGTGAAGGAGTGATCCTTATTCTCAACAATGTCAACTGAAAGAAAAGTAATAGATCGCTGTTAATATAAGATGCAAGACCACGCTAGCAATTTGCTCATCATACTGACCTGATACACCTGCCATTGTTCCCCTCGGAAAAACTATTCAAGTGTCTACCTTCATTACCTAAAATGTGCCCCTGCTTAAAAAAAATACTGTAAAAATTATAAATATACAGATACCCATAAATCTGATTCTAATTCTTTTCTGTAGATGGTTATTACGGATTTGGTCATTATGAGTTCTAAATTTCTTAGCTCGACCTGTCATTTTATATTGTTTTACCAGCCCGATTATGGAAGAACCCTAGAAAAGAAGCAAATTCTCAAGAGATGGCTTATTTTTACTATTTTTAACCTTAAAAAATGTGGACAGAATTTGGATACCAGTGCCGGTTTTGTAGTTTTTGTAGGTTATTTCCGAATAAATCCTACATTGCATTCATGTGAAATCACTCTTCTAGCCAATATAAAGTGAAGAAGTACTAAAATTGAAACACTATGTTCTGCGACACTAAGGATTTACAAGATGGCGAAAAATTATCTTGGTAATGAGTAAACCATTGCAAACCATGGGTGTGACTTCTGGTTTAAGCTGGCAGGCTGAAGCCAAAATTTTACTTCCCATCTGTCTCTAAATCTTATCGAAATTAAAATTAGAACTATAAAATGAAACATATCTATAGGAGAATAAAACCGTTTGTTTTGTTTAGAAAGTAGGACACTATTAAAATGGAGACTTACAAATTTTTTTTCTGTAGAAGGGAAAAGGCAGGTGTAAGACCTATGATGACAGCCAGAATTGGGGAAGCATCAAGAGCAGGCTCTAAGAGAGCCCACAGCAGGGTAGGACCCTCTGCTGATCTTGGCTTGTTTTGAGGATGTGCCAGGATCGGGAGAACACAGAACCACAAGTGTTCTGATGGACTGAAGGCTCTCAGCTGACATGTGAGCCAACTGGTTTTCCCATTCCTCCACATGCCATGGTGGTGTTTGACCATAAAACCTAAGGATCTACTTTCTGGAGACATTGAGTGAGCTCCTGAGAGGGGTGTGAGGAAGCCTCTTAGCAATGCCTTTGGGAATGATGGAAAGGGAATCTCAGCTTGTCTTTTTGTCCCCATTCATTCAACCAAGGAAAATGCTGCCCCGTAGAGAGACTTGCTAGCCAAAGATAATGAGAGATAGAAACATTATATGGAAGGGCTGGGATCCACACAATATAAACTTTTTGGAGAAAACAAAATCAAACAAAAAAGAATACAAAGTGAGAGTCGGGGAGGGACTGGTTATCAAAGCAATGTGCAAAGGACTTTCTCCAGAATGGAAGGAAACCATGGTTTTCAATGGAAGGGACTCTGCAGAAGCAGCCATAAATAAAAAACATGCAAATATATCCTCTTGAGATTTTAGAATACATCAGATACATGCAATATCCAAAAAGGCATCACTGAGGATAGCAAGCCCTCCAGGAAACCAGAGGGATGCTGACATCAGTGTGGAGGCAGGATTTGGGCCTCCTTGGTCTTCTCCCCCAGTGGTATGTCTGTGGGCACATGACAGTACAAGGCAGAGAGCACTCTGCGCATGGAATTATGATCGTAAACAGCTCATCTAAAAATAGGAAGACTGTCCTTGATCATCCAGGTGGGCCCAATGTCCTCACAAAAGAGAGAACTGTGGGCCAGAAAGATGAGTCAGGAGGATCAGAGAAATGGAGGGTGGGAAGGGCTTATGCCACTGCTGCTAGATTCTGTGACAGGGAAAGTGCCCACTAGCCAGGGATGCAGGCCACCTCCAGAAGCAGAATCTCCAGTCAACATCCAGCAGGAAAACAGGGATCTCACTACTACAACCACATGAGAGTGAGTTTTGCTAATGTCCTGAATCAGCCTGGATAGTCAAGGCCAACACCTTGATTTTAGCCTCATGAAACCCAGAGTGGCGAACCCAGTCAAAGTAGCCAAGGCTTCTGACCTACAGAAATGGGAGGTGATGAATGGATGCCATTTTAAGCTACTGTGTCTGTGGCCATCTTTTACAGCAGCAATAGACAGCAAATGCACATCTTGCATCTTGGTCCTGGAAATCTGGGGCTGCATAACCAGGAAATGTGGGAATGGCTTTGGAACCAGAGAGTGGGGGAAGTTGGAATAGTGATAATGAAATTCCCAGATTGCCTTGAACAGGATGTTGATAGAAATGTGGCTTTAAACACCACTGGCCAGGGCTCAGAGGGAAATGAGGAGGGTGCTAATGGAATCTAGAAACATGTTATGTGGTATGGAGAAGCCTAGCAGAATTGAGCTCTACAGAAGCATGGGAGGCAGAGCTTGTAAGCGTTGGAGTTGGCTCTAGAACTGAAGAGAATTCCCAGCAAAGTGTTTCAGCTCTAGCCTGGTCTTTTCTTGCTACTTATAATAAAATGCAAAAGGAGAGAGATAATTGAAGGAACTGTTAAGCAATACAAATCCAGGATTTGATTATTTGGGAAAATCTCCATGTTCCAAGACGGCAAAAGATTAAAAAAAAAAAAAGTCCTGTCAAGAAAGCATGCTCTAGAGAACGCAGAACAGAACAGAGGCTGTAGCGGCACAACCAAGGCCGACACCTCAGAAAGTCTGACCCCTCAGAAAGTCTGACCCGTCGCAGTATGAAGAGGCAAGAGGTGTGACTCATAGAGCCTCTCAGCCACCTGAGCGGGGCCAAAAACAACAAAGGGATTATCTAGGAAAGATCTGTGGAGGCGCTCCTTGTCTGATGGAGTGAATCCTTGGGACACAGGTAAGATTCTCACACAGTTACTGAGAATTCATATCAGTGAAAACACTTCCAGCCTGGGCTTGCAGGGACAGAGGCAGGAGGGAAGGCAGAAAGGGTGTTGGACACCCCCCGATGCGCTAATGAGACTGCTCAGCTGCAAACACGTGTTGTTCTTCATAAAAGAGGAAGGATGAGCCTGAGGGCAGAGCTCTGAGCCCAAAGGGGAAGCTGAGAACTGCACAGGGTAATTCCCAAGGCCGGACAATACATGGAGTTTGTGCCACTGGTCCACAAACCTCATTTGGACTTAGCGACATTTTTCCCTTCCATCGTCTTCCTTTTTTTTTTTTTTTTAAAGATTTTATTTATTTGTTAGAGAGAGAGAGAAAGGGAGAGAGAGTGAGTGAGCACAGGCAGCCAGAGCGGCAGGCAGAGGCAGAGGGAGAAGCAGGCTCCCTGCCCGAGCAAGGGGCCCAATGTGGAACTCAATCCCAGGACACCGGGATTATGACCTGAGCCGAAGGCAGCCACTTAACCAACTGAGCCACCCAGGCACCCCCATCATCTTCCTTTTTGAAGCAGAGTGTCTGTAAGTCCTAGCCTGTGCCTATCTCACCATTGGATACTGGGGGGCAGATAACTTGCTTTCTGCATTCTCCATAGATGGAGATGGATTTTGTCCCTGGATTTTGTCCCTCTGATTCTGCCCAGAGTCCCATCCATGCCTGATTTAGGTGATTGGATCAGGAGATTCAGGGATTTGGAACTACGATTTAGAGATCTCCACACTTTGATTTGATGCTGTATTGGGAGGAGACGTTTGGAATCTTGGGATGTGGTTTGCATGTGGCGTGGATGTGAGTCTTCAGAAGTCAGAGGGCAGATGGTAGGCGGAGTAATTCCCCCCTAAAAAAACAAAATAACAAAGATGCCCGTGACCTAATCCTCAGGACATGTGAACGCATTGCATGGCCAAAGAGATTTTGCAGGAAAGATTGAGGTAGGGACTTTGGGGGGAAGTTCATCCTGGGCCATCTGGGAGGGCCCATTTCTGACCACTGAGGCCTGAAAACCACAGAAGAAGGCAGACAGTTAGCCAGAGACACAGTATTAGAGGCAAGAGAGGTGAAGCAAAAGGAGAGGTCAGAGAGAATGAGACGACTCCACAGGTCATCCCTGGTTTTGAAGGCAGAGAAAGGGGCCATCAGCCAAGAAGTGGAGACAGACAGCTTCTGGATGCTGAGAGTTATTCTGCCAACAGTGTTCGAGGACAGCAGGACCCCGGTCCTATAAGCAGAGAGAACCAAATTCTGTCAACACACCAAATGGCCTTAGAAGTGAATTCTTCCCGAGAATCTCTAGGAAGGAACTCAGCCTTGCCAATAACTTGATTTTGGTTTGTGAACACAGGCCAAAGAAATCTTTCAGCCCTGCTAGACTTCTGACCTACAGAAGCGTAAGTAGATAAAGAGCTCTAGTTTCCTAGCTGAATGTGTGGTGAGCTCTTACTCCATCAACAGGAAACTCACTCAATTAGAACTTTCCCCTCAGCACCAGACTCTGAGATACAGCCAACGGATGCCTCCAAAGTTATTAGAACCAAAGAGATTGTGAACTAGGAAATATACCTGACAAACTGTCTTTCGAATGTGAGAATGAAGTTTGTTTAAATTAAACACAGATGCTCTTGAAAGTTTACCCTCTACACAACCCATGTGGAATAGAACTTGGAAGTTTTACTTAGTGAAACAAAAGAGTAGTCTAAGAAAGAGGACACTGTAGGATCTCACGGTGGTGGTATAATGAAAACTCAAGCATGACATGATATCTGTACAACAAAATAGTCTTTTCCTATTAGAACATTGAAACTGGAATGATTATGAGCCTGGATGCGTCAGTGATACAGGAAAGAAGGGAAACATTTTTTTTTCCGATTCTATGAAAAATGCAAGACAATTAGAACCTTGGGAAAAGTGTACAAGAGAATCATGGGCCACATAGAAAGCTATCTAAAACTTTCATGAATTTTATGAATTGATGAAACATAAAAAGTGAGAGACTGCTTTGCCTAATGTTTAAATGATCTTGGATAATATTGTAATGAAATGGGATTAATGAACTCTCAGGATTTACTTTTTTCTTACTTTCAATATTCAGAATTAGTATGTATAACATAAACCTGGAAGAAAATGTAGTTTTGGAAAGAAAACAATGATTGGCCGCATTTAGGGATCAATGGGGGAGGACAGAACTGTAGTGGGATCCTTAGTGGGTCTAAAATCACTGGATTAAGAAATAGATGAAGAAATTTGTTGTATAAAGTCATGAAGATAATCATTCCTAACAAAAAAAAATAAGCAAAAACCAGAAAAATCCATCAAAAATGTTTACCCTTGGAGAAGAGGATAAGGATTGAAGAGAAAGTAAGTTTGCTTCCCATTTTATAGTTTTGATGTTGTTCGAGTAGTTTTACTTTCATACTCATGTAATGATTTTCTCATTGCCATTATTGCCCATTTATTTTCAAAATATTTATGTTTATCATGAAAATACATTCATTTAAATACATTCCATTTAAAACTCTCCTAGGTGGGTATAAGTAAAGGTTATCATCCTGTCTTATCCTTTAGTATTTTTAACAATTGCTATTAAGGAGGGGAAAGGAGCAAACAGTAAGTGGAAAAGTAAACAGAAACATGTGACTGTCCCACTTCCGACTCCAGTGAAATAACCAAAGGGACCTGAAATCTAGGTCATCAGAGAGGGGCCATCCATGTGCAAGAACCTGAGCCATTGCCTCAAGAGGAATAGAAATCGGATTTGAGCACACTGGGGACTTCCTTGCAAGTCTTCCCTCTCAGGAGAAAGAGTGAGCACTGTTGGAGGTAAAACGTGGAGCTCTGTGATCCCAGCAGTCCTTATGTGGAGGAAAATGGCTCACAGACAAGAGTGGGTTCAGAGAGAGCCGGCAAACATTCTGCTGGATTTCCTGAAGTCAGTGTGGACCAGAAATATCCTCCACAGCTGTGTGGGGCCCTCAGGACAAGGCCTGGGCTTCTTCTGAAATGCAGCGCAGAAGGAGGGGCGGGTTGTCATCTACTGTCGAGGCAGACCGAGAGAAGGTTTAGACGAGCAGAACTAACTTGGGAAGGTTACCCGGAGCACCTGACCCCTTACTGCACTTCTAACAGCATCCTTGGGGGTGTGTGATGTCAAACCAAATGCATAACAAGTCACTACGGCTGTTTTGGAGACAAATGGAAACACATCTCTGTTCAAAAATAAGTATACAGGATATTATTTCCTAGGGATGTTGTAAGAAAAATGTCTCACAATTCTGGGTGTTGGTAGGGTTGGTTCCTCCTGAGGGATGTGAGGGATGGTCTGTTCCACACTTGTCTCCTAGCTTCTAGGGATTTACCAGCCATCTTGTATCTTCCTCAGCTTGTGGGTGCATCAAACCTTCACATGATCTTCTCCCTGCATCCATTTGCAGTCTTCCCTCTTTCCGTGCCTGTCACTGTGTCCAATTTCTTCTTTTTTATTATTTTCAATATGTGGACATAGATCGTATTGAATTAGGTATCCCATAATGACCTCATCTTGACTAAGTCTCTTAAGACCCTCTTTCCAAATCAGGTCACATTCTGTGGTACTAGGTTCGAGGTCTTTAACATATCTCTTTGGGGGATTTGATTCACCCTTAAACACACAGAAAATGAAATACGGAACCTAACTAATACATACTTTATATGAAAGAAGGAAGTTTGAGAAGCAGAAAGATAAACCACATATATGAGAAAACTTACTGTACAGGTAATTTCAGACAGCATCTACTCAATAAAATTCAAGAACACACAGAACCTTTAAAACAAGGAGAGGGGAGTGAAAAGGGAATTTGGCTGGGAAGCAAGCAACCGTGATACTGGGTTTAGGTTAAAAAGAGGAAATATTACGGAGCAACAGAGAAAATTTGCAAATACATTATAGATGTACAGTATCAACCATATAGAAGTAAGAATAAGCAAAGGTGAGGGACATGAAGAATGTAGGGACAAGGTCCAAGGAGGAGATTAACAATGTAGACATGACAGGGAATGTGATCCATTGAAAAATTATGAAACATAAAAGTGAGGAAAGAAACAACCAGAGAAATAATAGGAAACATCTTTCCTGAGCCTCAGGACACTCTCATTTGGCCAGTTAAAGAGATTCTCCCCATCTGACAAAATTAAAGAGATTAGATTCAATTCCCAACATTTCTGAATTTTGAGAATGAAAGAAGTATCCTACAAGCTCCAGGGGGAAACGACCTTATTCGACCACTGACGTTACATGTGTCTTTCAGAAGAGTGGATAACGTCCACGGCTGTGTCCGTTCTGCGGGAATCTCTGTTGGACCAGTGGGGATGAGCAGAACGAGTCACACAGATTTGCCTCTCCAGGACTGTGTCACAGTCTGACAGTACTGAACTGAAAGAACAAAACGATAAAGTCCTTTGTGCCTCTGTGCATGAAAAGGCAGCCCGGCCTGCCTGTCCAGGGAGCTGGGCAGCAGGAAATTGAGATCACGGTGCTCCTCTGTACCAGGTGGAGGGTATGTCACTTTCTGATGGCCAATCTTGTGATTTATTCTTCATGGTGCCTGGTGTGCCTTGTATTTCAAGAAAAAGGCTTGAATTTTGCCGATATTATTCCCACCACCTATTCTCATTCTTTTCATTTTTCACCTAAATTAACTCTCATGCATTTCTGTTCATTGCCACACCATAATCCCAGAATGAGATCAATGTAAAGCAATATGCAAATATTATTAATAATTAATAGGACACAGGATATAAAATATGAGCAATTTGACACTAACGGGGTTTAAAACATCTGATGGTAGCCAAAAAATGATAAAGAATGAGGAGTTGAAGGAAACAAAATTTTGCTAATTTTCTCATCAGTGATACTGGTAATTAGACAAATATAGGTTCACCTGTGTGTGGTTTCTTAAAAAGCCAAGGTCTAAAAGAATTAACAAAAGCAAGCATTCAGCAAATCATGAAAAAATAACATTTAAATGTGCTCACATGTAAAAAGATAGAAAACAAAGAGAGTGGTAAAGAAACATTTTTAAATGTTTGGACTGCTGTTATAGGATGTTAAAGGTAAGATCAAGCACTACAGATCTGACAGTAAATGTAAATGGATTATACTCTCTGTTTTGATCATTGTGAAATTCTTATATGTAGAACACAGTACAGAGAAAATATAAAGAGACCAAAAATATTAAAATAATGGACAAAGATATATCAGATGACTGTGCTAATATGCATGGAGTTTACATTAATACCAGACAAGATATGCTCAAAACCACGACAGGAACAAAAACAACAGAACTTCACCCAAAAAAAGTATATATATGTACTTTGTAAGAACAAAGAGTATCATGTTTCCTTGATTAAGAGTAAAGGTCTAGTGAAAAATGTGAAAATTTATTAATTTTCCATACCTACTTATTTAATAGTCAAATGTATAAATCAGAATCATCAGAAATGGTTGTAGAAGACACATATCTCAGTTGATGACATTCTAAATAGGAAAAAATATATAAACATAAAGACTAAGCATTGTTACCAATGTTAATACTTGCAAAAAATAATTAGATAATAATTTTACAATACACGAAGAAAAACAATAAGAAAACAATTAGAGAAAATCAGCTTTTTAAAGGCCACATTCATGAAATTAAGGTAAATAAAAATTGAAATTAGTGACAAAAATTGTTTTGAAAATGTATCAGTGACATTTTTTAAAAGCCATAAAACACTCTTTTAAGTTATTTAGATATAAAAGGAAAATGTATATTGCAATTACAGAATATGCAAAATCACTGTATGTTAAAACATAAGAGAACCGACTGACGCATTCTCAAATGGAAATTCAGAGCAATAACTAACTTATTAAGGAAAAACATGAATTTAAATGAGTAAAGTGACATTCAATCAATACAGTTAGGAGGGGAATAATAAAAGAAAATTCAACAAAAGATGAAGATAATTAAGAAATTGATGCATTAACAAACAGAACAAATCAATGTCAGAACATATCAATCTTCAAGAGGTGTATCCTTGATAATGCAAAGGGAAAAAAAAAACAAACACAAAAAACTTGCAAGTCTTACCAGGGACAAAAAAAAAAAAGATGAAATAAAGTATTAAAATGAAGGAGAGGATTAGAAAACTAGTCTTCAAATATGTATAACTCTACATGAATAAATGTAAAACTCTCAATAAAAAGGCTACTTTAGAGAAATAAGAATGATCAAACCTGACAAAAAACAACCTTGACAGATTAATAGCCATGAAAGAAATTGTAAAATTACGCAAATTACCTTAAAGAAAGTGCTTGTATCTGGAAAGTTTTATAGATTCCATGCCATATAAATTATTTTAGTTAGTAAAACCTGATGATAATAGTATATATAGAATATACATGTATATTATATGTATGTCACATATGTAATCTCAGTAATATATACACATTTAAAATTATTACTAACAAATCAAATAAAGAACAAAGTTATAAAGTATAGTCACACATGCTGAGTAGAATTTTCCATGTGAAATCTGGAAATTACATGCATATTCTGTGTGTATATATGGGTGTCTGTATTAATAAAAAAGTTGGGGAAACAAATTCCAGCAGTTTCTTCTTGCTTCTTTTTTCATTCTAAAGAAGTCAGATTTGGAGTGATTTCCCCCTTCTCTTTACTTTACTGTTTTTTAAACTTTTGCATTCAGAAAAATAGTAAGTATATCACTCGTTCAGATATCTGGAAAAATTAGTCTCATCTATGATGGTAAAAGGTAAATTACTGAGGTAATGAAGGATTATATTTAAATATTATCATGTGATTATTTTAAGGATTTCCTTAGAATATTTGGTTTTCCTGTACTTAGATAATATTTATAATGACCATGCTAGAAATAATTGTTCTGAACTATGAAAAATAAGGTTTTTCCATATGACTTGGAAACAGAAAAAGAATTTGGATTGGATGTTCTTCAAAGTTTTTCCTCATAATAAATTCTGATTCCACTATTTATCCCAAGTTACAGTAGGCATAATAATTAATATGTAAGATTTTACTAACTGCCAGGCACTGTTCTAAGCAATTTATGCATATTATTTAATTTTCAAAAAAACCTCCATGAGGTTGCACTATAAGATAGAATAATAATTGCTATTATTATTATTATTATTATTAAATGTCAAATGGCAACTAGTGATTTATTAGAGACTGCAAATAGAACATTTTTTAAGCAACATGTATCAGAACATTTCATTCACTGAAAATTTCCTTTTTCCTTTTGAAATCCCAATCACTTATATATCTGTGCAATGAGATGACTGCTTAAAAATGATTTATTTTCATTTGGAAACAAGTTCTCATTGTCCCTTGAATGGTGTGGAAGAGTTCACTGCTCTGGGTGGGCTTCCCAGGAAGCATATCGGTGGGCAGGTTGTCCACCTGCGTGCACCTGTGCCAGGGTCAGGGAAGGAGGATTCAGCAGAGGGGCAGTATCTGGAGCTGGGATAGCCCTCCACTGATGCTCTGATGATTGGAGGCAGCTGCTCAGGTGCCCAGAGATGGTTTCCACCTGTCAGCAGCATTCCCAGCTGGGAAGTGAATCAGAGATGGAACAGAACAGGAGAGAGAAAAGTGTGGTAATGTTTTCTAGGCAAACCCAACAGGAAAGAAATCATTTTTAGGCATGAATCCAAAAGAAAGGAAGAATGGATAAGGAGACAACAACCCAAACCTCTTAGAAACTACAACAAAAACTGGTGTACAGTAAAGGATTTGTTGAAACCTTTGCTGACACAGCAGAGGGGAACCTGCAAACCAGATTCACATGCCAGACGCTCCTGACACAGGGACCCAGGGCAGTCGATACTGAGGAAAGGCAGCAGTGAGAGCGTAAGTGGAAAGTGGAAATCTGTTTAGAAGCTGTCAGATCTCCACAGCCCATGCCGGCCCTCCAACCCAGCCGTTGCTCTCCTTCATCCCAGAGAAAGGCTACTGCCTATGTCTTTATGCAGGGAGGACTGTTTTTTGGAGATGGGTGGAGAAAGTTGTTGGGTCGGGTTCCACCAGGAAAGGTAGGGTGAGGGAACCAAAATGTGGGTTAAATGAATGTGTGCATGTTGGATGGAGATTCCCTCATCCCTGTGGTCTTCTCCCATTTGGTTCCCAGAAAACTGGCAGCACAGCCTTTGCTCTTCTGGACAGATAACTCCGGATGTGTTTTGGCAAATGTGACCGACGTAAAGGAAGAAATGCACAAATGTCTCCATCTTAAACAGTTTAGACAGGTCCCCTTCCCCGACCCCTCACAACCCTGCCTGGATGTCCAGATTGCAATGCAATTCAATCAAGAATGCACAGCCTTCTCACTTAAAAAAGAGAGAGAAAGAGAGAGAAGCAAAGAAAAAATGGCTTGGAGAAAACAGGGCCATGGAAGGAGGAAATAAAACATGAAAGTAAAAGCGCTCCAAGTATCTCAGCGATAAGAGGATATATTGCAACTGTGCAATGAGAACAGTCAGTTCAAAAAAGAAAGAAAGAAAGAAAAGAGAAACCCAACATTCAGAGCACATAAAAGAGCTCTCGGAAATTAAAATGTGATAGAAAAAAAAACTCAATAAAATCATTACACGATAAAGCTCACCAAATCCTCCAGAAAGTAGAGCAAAGAGATGAATGGGCATAAAGTAGAAGAGATGAGATCAGAGAATTAAAGGACAGGTCCCAGGGCCCCAACGACTGCAGGTGGGAGTCATGCTTGGAAATCTGATGGATAAGAATTTCTGAACTAGAATTCCATGCTCGGCCAAACAATTAGGTACAAGGTAGAATAAACACACTTTTAAGCATGCAGCATCTCGGAAATTCGTTCCCTTGAGCTTTTCCTTAGGAAGATCCTAGATGCCATGGTCCACCAAACCAAGAAAGGACGTAGATAGCAAACCCACGGACAGAAGCCGTAAGAATCCCCCACGAGGGCATTCCCTGAGGCTGTTGGGCCGGTAGCTGGGTTCTGGGCATCAAAGCAACAGGTCCAGATGGGAAAAAGACTCTAGGCGATAAATCTGATAGAACACCCTATTCTGCTGAAACAACTGGGAAGTATTTGGGGTTTGAAGTAGTAAGTACATAGGAAACTGTAAGATAGTGGTTACCTCTAGGAAAACCAGAGCCGCAAGGCACAGAGAGTTCAAGTTTCCTGCATGTCTGAGTTAAGGATTGTTTCTGTAACATCCTAGTAAAGGGAGCCTTGTTGAACGGGCTACCATGCTGGGCAGGGGGTTCCTATGAACTGAAGAATGAATATTATTCCCGATTATGTTGCCGTCACTTGTCCTGGGGAAGAGGGGAGGGTCTATAAAGACGAAAGGTGAGAAAAAAATCAAGACAAGCATAAAACAAGTTATTTACAGAAATGTAGCTAAATACAGAAACAGCAAAAAGAGGTTTGAGTATTTGCCTCTGAAAGGGAACAATTGGGGATGGGGGAGGTGGAGGCATGTTTAAAGAAAGAGCTTGTGGAATTATTTGATTATTAATATATATGCATGTATAACTCTGAAAAAAATTCTTATTAAAAGGATGGACAAGGGGAAAAGAAACAATGAATTTTATCAGTTGGGAAGAAGAGTACATTTATTGGCCTGAATGAACTGCCTTATTCTTTCTGAAATGACTTTAGTTACAAATCAGGAAACTAGCTGCTGAACGGGTTTGGAAGAGCTTCTTATTTGGATGAAACTGTTAAATATATTCTCATTATTAACATTCTAAAATGTTATTGAAGTGACATTTAGATTTCCATTCTTATAATCTTACCTATGAATTCTCTTCATAGATTGTAATTTTGGAAAACGTATACTTCGATAAATGATTAGTCTACTAGTGAGGTATCCTATATGAAAAAAGAAAATATCGTACATTAAAAATGTCGGAGCTGCAGACCTCATTAATTCAGTTTTTTTTCCATATTCTATCTAGGAGAAGGTGAAGTTTACCTTTGAATGCCTAAGAAGAAATGAATATTGTAAGCATCATTATAAGGATATCTTGGTCATTTCTTTAAAAGAAACTGAAGATTGCAGTGTATAATATCTTATTTAATAGAGTATCTTTTTTTTAAACAAATATATATTGAGTGTATTTGTGTAATAAATGCTTGTTAAGGATCTATTTTGTTCAAGCATTCTACTGTATATTGGGAACACAAAGCCAAAATACATAGCTCTTGCTTTTACGGTGACAGGTGAATAAGGAAACTGACCTAAAATTAACAATTGTGCTGAAAAGGCCAGATAACAATTGCTCCGTTGAAGTTACACAGAATGCACTAGGAGCTCCAGAGTATAGACGTCAGGAAGGGGTTTTCAGGGGAGCTGAACTTGAAGCACAGGGGAGAGGAGTGAAGTCCATGAGTTGATGGGGAAGATTCCAGGAAGAGAAAGCAGCTGGGGCAGTGGGGAACGTCTCCTGTGTTCTGTCTGGCAGGATGTCTGGAGCACTGGCCAAGGAGTCTGAAGAGACAGGAGAAGTACTCTAGATTGTATTATGTAGGTGGATGCAAGGAGACACTGTTATCAGCTCTTGTTATTAAGACTAGCCAAAACTTTTCAGATTGCTTCTCCACACTAGGCACTACGCCAAGCTCTTTATCTACAAAATCTTATTTAATCCTTGTAACTACTCGATCCTCAATTTTAAAGACTCAAGCTTAGGATAGCATCGTAACATATGTGTAGAATCTTTATTCTAACACTCTTGAGAAAATGTTGCTGTCAAGTCAAAAAAAAGATAGGGGCCGGTTTATGTAGCCACTGAACATTTATATGTAATAGAGCAAGAAACAAGACTGGAAAGATAGAGATAAGGTGTGTTATTCTTTTCATCACGTTGAGCATTTCTAAAATACCCAGTCGCCCGTTTAAAAATAAGAGCAATGTCTGCTTAGAGGAACGGGGGAAAGGAGAGGGGGAGAGAGATTCCTTGAGGAGGAAGGAGAGCGGGCGGGACAGGCACTGGCAGGGCGGCCCGGAGGGAAGGCTGGAGACAAAACAGCAGGGCGGCCTCCCCCAGGGGGCCGGCCGGGCACGGGACAGGCACCGGCGGGCAGGAGAGCCCGTGCAAGAAGGAAAGCAACGTTCACTCAGTGAATCCAAAGGAAGCGGCCCCCTTTGGATGCTCAGGTGGCTCTGCCCAGTCCCCCGAGAGCCAAGGCAGGGCGAGGAAGGGATGGGGACAGGCGGTTCCCAGAACCGTGACGCTGTCACCGGTGGGGTTTGGACTTGGCACCTGGAGTCCCTCGCGCTCCCTGTGCGCCTCCGCAGTCTCGTTCGTGCGAGACGGAGAGGACGCCCGTCCAGCCTCGCTCACCAGGCTGGCCCAGAGCCCTGGGGTCTGCATCCCGCGCTCCCGAAGCCTCTCGCCCACGTTCCTGAGGACGCACGACGTCCCCCCGGCGGGCCCCCGCAGCTCCGCCTCGCTCTTAACCGGGCCCTGTCTTCGTCCCCCCAGGGCTCTACGAAACCTTTCTCACCGCGGAGGAGCCCGCCTGCTGTGACGTCCGGAGAGAAGCGCGCCCGAGCCAGCCCTCCCGAGGGACGCGGGGCACCGGCCGCCCCTGCCCCAGGACGTCCCTCGCGGTGTCCTCGGCGAGCAGACTGGGCCCCAGCAGACTCAAACTGTGCGTGCTCGTGCTGATCCTCCTGCACACAGTGCTCGCGGCCTCGGCGGCGCACAACGGCACGGCGCCGGGCTGGGGCGGCCTGCACGCGGGGCCCGAGGGCGCGCCGCGCGACGAGTAGCCGGGCGCCCCGCCCCGGCCCCGCCCCCCGGCGCTCGGCCCCGCCCCCCGGCGCTCGGCCCCGCCCCCGGCGCCCGGCCCCGCCCCCCTCCGCCTCCCGCCGGGCCTCGGCGGAAGAACCGAGGAAGACGCGCCCGGGTGCAAACGCGGGCGCGGACGCAGCCTCTCGTCGACGAAGGCTGCCCAGTGACTTAACTTTCTCACACCATTTTATACACTGTGTTTTAATGTTTGGAGGTTTGATTTGCTTTCCTTGTTCGTTTCCTTTCCGCACTTGTCGACCCAGGATTGCTGTGGGGGACGGTTCCTCAGAGGCGAACCGAGTCTTCGCTGTCTCTCTAGTCACTGTGTTCTGTCTCTGTCCTGTCAGTTTCTATTAGAGGAATGATCGCTATGACCTCGCGGCGTAGCAAACTACAACAACAACAAAAAAATCATAAAAGATAAAAAAGACAAAAAAAAGAAAACAACAAAAAAGACAAATAAAAAAACCCCCTCGAACTCTTCGCTCCTGCCTCCCCGGCCTCCCTCCGCAGGTCCCCCGACCCCGCCCCAGCCCCGCCCCCAGCCCCGCCCCCCGCAGACCACGCGGCTTGCTTCTGTCTGTCTGCGCAGCCGCAGTTTGGGCGCGCACGCCCGGGCCGGGCCGCAGAGGCCCCACCCCCGCCGGGAGCAGAACTAGGGGTTCCTTTCAGCGCTCTCCACGGTAGGCGGAATCAGACAGTTACCACATTCTTTACGTTGACGACAAACCAAAAGCAAAGAAAACCACCAGGAACTACGTTGCTCCAGCTCCCCCTCCCGAGGCCCCGTCCCTCCCCGCTGGTTGTCAGGTGGCGGCGGCCGCCCCGAGCCCCGAGTCAGGACGGGACCACGTGCTGGCGCCGGTGGGCCCTGGGACGGCGACAAAGGGACCGAGGACACGCAGCTGGGTTCTTTCTCCTCCTCTGGGGTTGTGGAGGAGACCGCAGAGATGCTCCGACACCTGCAGTGTAGACACTCTAGAATTCTAGCCCAGTACCTCCCCACCGATGATTTTAAACTATTCCAGGTATAAAGTGTATGCAGTTCTGCATCATCACAGAAGAACTTGTTACAGAAAAATAGGTTAGCCATTTTCATTCAAGCGCAAAAATTCTGTCACTCCGAACACGCTCTAGGTAGTCCATGAGAAGAGGAAAAATCAGATCGCTCTGTTTGTATTTTTTCTTTTTGTGGGAACATTTCACTTGCTGAGTGTGTATGAATTTGCTTTCTAAAAAAAGGCTTTTATGAGTTTACAGTAGAATCAGTGGAAGGAAGAGTTCATAAGGGCTGTTTTTAAAAAAACAAACAAACAAAACAAATAATTAAAAAAAAAAAACACTTTACATTCCTTCCTATACTCTAACTCCATTTGGGAAGTGCTCTTCAGACGTGTTTGCTGTGTAGCTGGGAGATGAAGAAAGACCATAGAAAAGGTCCTCGTAGCGAACAAAATTTAGTTATTAACTTTATAGCTATGAAATTCCCCCTGGTATTTGTTTTTGTTCAAACAAACTTTAATCTCTGCATCATACTTAACCCTGCGACATGCGTACAGTATGCATATTTTGTTTTGAATAAAAAAATGTTTTGTTCCAGTCTGTTAAGAATATTCAAAAATAATAAAGGTATTGCTTAATAAAATTGCTAGAATTGTTTAGCAGTACATGCACAAATATTTTACCAGATTCTTCGTTTTAATAGTGTTTTGTTGAGACTGAAAATCCTGAAATGGTCTGCGCAAATACAAAAAAAAAAAAAAACCACCAAAAATACAAAATTCTCCAGTTTTTGTTCCTTTTTTAAAAATCGTTTTTTCATGAAAATGTCAACACACATTCACAAGTGCACACATACGCACGTAACACGCATAGTTTAATTTATAGAAATCCAGTGCTATTTCTGGGGCCCCAAGCGGGTGGGGGGTGGGAAGAGGCTTGGGGGCATTGAGTTGTGGCCAGTGTTAAACACTGGGAGAAATGATCATGTTCAAAGACCCTCCTGGTGGGCCATAGATTTCAGTGGAGCTGAGGGATTTCAGAAGTTGGGGAGCAGCGGTGAGCGGAGGGTGAAGGGGTTCTGACTCCTAACCAAAGACTTAAGGTGAGCTCCTTTTCAACTATCCCCTTAAGGCTCTAAGATATACAGACAGGAAAAAGTCTGTTTTGACCTTCCCCTACCTCTGCCAGACAAAGGCCAAGCCCCCCCAGCCATTTCTTCAGTGTTCCCCATGCTTCTGTTTGTTCCATGGGGATTTCCATTTTTGGGAAAATGACAAATCAGCACAGATGCAAATTCCACCCACTCTCATGACAAAAAGTTACTATTTCTAGACCCTGGGCAAAATGATTAAAAAAAACAACAACACAGTATCCCATAACAAACAGGGTTTCATTTTCTCATAATATCTTTTGCAACTGGTTAAAATTCTTTTCAAATATAGAGGGATTGGAAGATTCCACTGGGCCATGTTTTAGCTTTAGTTTGGGGAGAATAACAGCTGAAAGAGGGAGACCGAAAACCACCACCACTTTATCGGACAGGTAAGTCCTCCAGGAGACAAGTTCAAGAATCGGGAGGAAAAGCGCAGTATTTAATTGTACAATGAAACTATAATTTAGGCGACTAAGGGCTGGCAAGGAGAGAAGGGGAACAGGTTATTTCCCCCATATCAACTAGCCTGCGAATTGTCTCTCCTTCTGGTAGGATTCTTCTTTTGCCATATACATTTATTGTTTATCATGTGAGAATGATCTCAGTGCCTAGTGATTATTACTGTAAGTGTGTAAGCACTTCCGTATCACATTCCCGCCGACACAGTGAACTAAATAAAGCAGCTTTTCCTGGGTTCAGCTGAAGGATCCAAACAGGCAACGAATGACTCCTAGACAGAGTCAAGAAACAGCCATTGAAGGTGCAGATCTCACTGCACCCATGGGTCATTTATTTATTTACTTTTAAAGATTTTATTTATTTACTTATTTGACAGAGACACACACACACACACACACACACACACACAGGGAGAGAGGGAACCCAAGAGGAGGAGTGGGAGAGGAAGAAGCAGGGCTGGAGCCAGATGCAGGGCTCGATCCCAGGACCCCTGGATCATGACCTGAGCCGAAGGCAGACGCTTAAGGACTGAGCCACCCAGGTGCCCCCCCATTGACCATTTAAAGTAGTTTTTCTACTTTCAACATACACATGTTAATTCTGACACAAAAAAATCACACTTTGCACCTTTGTAATCATCATCCCGTTCTATTTTTCTCATGGTGGATATCCATTGCACAGTAGATAATGAATTATGATATTGTAACAATTATTTCTGAAAGCAAGTTGATAGTCAAGAAAATGATATTTCATCCACAAATGAATAGGTTTCCCCATGTTTAAGACTGTCTTTTCTTCCTCAACAGAGAAATTCCCGCTTGTGGGAGATTTTGAGTCTGCAAAACCAAATGTCAAGTAACATAGTGAGGTTGGGTGTCATTCCTTATAGCATTTGCATTCAGTGAAACTTTATACTGACTGTTCTTTCATTAAAAAGATAATGCTGTTCTGGGGCACCTGGAGGGCTTAGTCCTTAAGCATCTGCCTTCTGCAGGTCCTGAGATGGAGACCCCTCTCACCAGACTCGCTGCTCATCAGGAAGCCTGCTTTTCCCTTTTCCACTCCCCCTGCTTGTGTTCTCCCTCTCGCTGTCTCTCTCTGTCAAACAAATAAATAAAATCTTAAAACAAACAAACAAACAAACGATAGTGTTGTTCCCCTCTCCCACAATATAGTAAGTGAAAATTGCTCATTTAAATGGCATAATTATGGACAAGGGAATGTAGTTCCTCACCAATGAATTGGTGCCATTAAGTTCTAGAACTTGTAGTTATTAAAATAAGGCAGACAGCCAGGAAAGAAAGTGAAGGAGAAACAGAAAGAGAGGAAAGAAGGAAGGAAGGAAGGAAGGGTGGGTGGGAGGGAGGGAGGAAGGAAGGAAGGAAGGAAGGAAGGAAGGGAACAAGGAAGGAAGGAAAACAAAAATGGATTTTATATGAATGACTAAGAACATCATTTTTTCCAGGGCAAATACATAAATAAAAGATGTAGTTGGGTGTCAAATTCATGTGCCCAAGAAACGGCACTTGATATCTGGACACTTTAAAGCATCGATCGATCTGAGGCACCATTTGTGTTTTTTCTAGGTAACAACTAAATTTGCTACTGGAAGCATTCAGTCAGAGCTACGAAAGGTACGTCCTGTTTTTACCAGGACTGCAGACAGGTATTTGATTATATACACATGCAAATGTGCATATATCAGGGAAGGCTATGAGGCCCTGACGTGCCTCCATAGTGATATTTGAGCATATAACATGTATATCGCTTAGAATTAAAACCTGAACCACAGAATTATTCAGTCCATGATACATGCACGTAACATAATAATGAATGATTCCTATTCTTTTTGCTGAAGTTTGAGCAGCATGCTCATTTAAAGACTATACCTACCTTAATGTGGAAAACAGACTCTCAGACTGTCCCCACTAACAAGGGAAGAAGAATGTTCCAGAATCTTCTTTCAAGTATTAATGATGTTTAGAAAAAATTGAATATGGCATGCAGGTACTGCACGATAGTGAGTAACAAGTCTTATTAAATGGGAGGAATGAAAAAAAAAACTGAGTGGAACATAAAGCAGCATCCCCACAACATTTATAAGAACTTTCAGGGGTGCCTGGGTGGCTCAGTGGGTTAAGCCTCTGCCTTCGGCTCAGGTCTGATCTCAGGGTCCTGGGATCAAGCCTCGAATCAGGCTCTTTGCTCAGTGGGGAGCCTGCTTCCCCCTCTCTCTGCCTGTCTCTCTGCCTGCTTGTGATCTCTGTCTGTCAAATAAATAAATAAAATCTTAAAAAAAAAAAAACAATTTTCAAGCTGCTTCAGAGCCTAGAAATTCTCCCTACAATGATAAAATGGCAAGAGAATCCTCTTGGCCTTGGAAGAAAACTTAAGCATGAAACCAAATATGTAAGATGTCCTGACATACTTCAGGACAGAAAACATTCAGATTAAAGTTACAAATCATAAATTGCCCACTGGGTCATCCGAGATCACACAGGTCGGTAGCAGAAAGTTGGAGCTCCCATTGCCTCCAATGGTGAATTCCAAACGTGGGCTTCACACCCGATGAGAATCTTAGGTCTCATGCACACTTTGGGAGTGTAATTTATTTCCTCCAAATTCTAAGATAATTATGAAATTCCCAAGTTTTCAACTTAAAATAAAAAAAAAAAAGATTAAAAAAAGAGAGATTTCCAAAGTCTCAAGCCACATTTTCATTTTATTGCTTCTCTGGTCATTGTGGTGAAGCAAATGAGAAGGAGGTTGATGGAAACGTCTTGATGAAATCCCTAGCTAAAAGTGGTAGTATTATGTGCTTTTAAGATTATTTTTCTACCAAAGAGAAAAGGCACAGGATCTCAGGGGCAAAGCCATGGCTTGGGTACCTGCGAACATAGGGCACAAAGGGGCGAAGGACATATTTAACACCTCATAGGACTTGAGGCTTAAGTGAGATAAATGATATAAATGTGCCTGACAAGATGGGGTCCTCAGGAACGGTTGTGATGATTCCTCATTCATGAAAGGAAACTCACTGCTTGCTTATGGGGACCGTTCCCGCAAGGGTTTCTGAGTCTCTGGATTATGCTGGTTTTTCTCTTAATAGCACATTTTGGGGAACACTTCACATCTTTATTTCTTCCTAAGATTTTATTTATTTATTTGCCAGAGAGAGAGAGCACAAGCAGGAGGAGTGGCAGGCAGAGGGAGAAGCAGGCTCCCAGCCAAGCAAGGAGAGGAGCTTCGGGGCGGGGTTTGATCCCAGGACAACAGGATCATGACCCGAGCCAAAGGCAGATGCTTAACCAACTAAGCCACCCAGGGCCTCCAATATTTTACATCTTTAATCTAGCAAACTGACCACGGATGATCTTCCAACAGTTTTTTTTTTATTTATATAAGTTATAGAATTAAGGTGAACACTAATGACTTTAATGTACATAACTTTTTTCTTTATGTCTTCCCCCTCCAACACAACAGCAACAACAAACCCACCATGATGAATTGTAAAAGAAATCCGTAAGAATGGAGAAGTGACCCCCCTGTGCACGTGTGAGTTAATTTAAGATGGTCCCAAAAATAATGACGCAGCCTCAAAGTGATTTTTAAACTCTTCGTGGATTTTTTTTTAAGTACAAATCTTTGACACCTCTGGATTCCATAAACACAAACATAACAGTAAATTTAAACTTATTTTGCATGAATATATATCTAAACTGATTGATACCTTTATCTTTTTTTAAAGATTTTATTTATTGATTTGAGAGAGAGTGTGTGAGAGGGAGAGCACGAGAGGGGAGAGGGTCACAGGGAGAAGCAGACCCCTGCTGAGAAGGGAGCCCAATGCGGGACTCCAGGATCATGACCTGAGCAGAATGCAGGTGCTTAACTGACTGAGCCACCTAGGTGCCCCAGATGTTTGTCTTAAAATAGTACCATAATCCCCACGGAAAGAAATCACAGTGAAGAAACTTGAGGAAGCCTGAGAAGTTTTTGAAAAATTCTAGGAAAATGGATTCTTCCAAGCATCCCTTCTCTAAGACGATGGAGCAGGGTCTCGAGTGACTTCTCTCATTTCATTCTTGCCAGTTTCTCTGCCCCTCCCACCACCTCCCCCATCCACTAGCTGTTTCAGTGCGCTTGCGGACGTCCCGACCATCCCTACAGCGGACCACAGCCGCCGGCATCTGGAACTGCCTCCCTGTTTACAGCTGCTGGGTCCGTGGATACAGGCTGCTGAGCAGCAGGAGCTGCAATGGTGACCATCTCTCTGGAGACTTGAGCGGCGACCACGCCGGCGGCCTCAGGCGGCCCGCTGTCTGAGCGCAAGAACGAGAAGGGCATGTTTTGAAAAGCAAATTGTCAACGCATGTCCTTTTCTCGTTGGCTGTGCCGCGGAACAGCAAGTGAACATCCAAGCTCCGGTTCTAGGTGGACGTTAGGGACAGTCCGAAAGGAAGACTACATCCCTGTTACCTTCTCTCTTTGATTTTCTTCCTTTGACTCTGTGCAGTTTTTATTTCCACATCATGATACGCCTCTGAATGTTTGCCCTGGAACTTAATGGGCCATATTTCCAGTTTTCGTAGATTTATTGATGAACGATGATTTAATAAAAATAGGGATAGCTCCAGAAACACATACGTGATACTAATTTTTTTCTAAGTTCATTCAAATATAATTTTAAGTGAATAGAGACCTAGAAAGAACTACAAATACCAGCCAATATGGAGGGCTGAGAATGATGTAAAAACAAGCAAATTTCACTAAGTTGTTATGTAATATGCTAGCAGGTGGGAGAAAGCTTTATTGCTTAAATTGCAAATTCTAAAATCATTAAAATAATGAGCATATTGGAAAGACATTTTTAAAAATGTTATAAAAGTCACTGGTAAGTTTTGTTTATGTCCTGTTTCTTTGGTCGGCTGGATTGCTCATTTGTTTCTCCTCTCACTACCACTATGCTGCCGAGCCAAGCGACTCCTCTCAAAATGGAACTGGCCAATGTACATATGTCATTAAGCTTGGTTGTTCATTGAGACGTAAAAAATTATGTAGTTATATATGAAGGTTTCAGCGCTTTATTTAGCTTCTTTCTTTTGTGTCTTATCTTTTTTTTTTTTTTATTCTCGGCCTTCTTCTATATGTGGCTTGAATAAAAGGGAGCAGCACAGCTCAGATAATCATTTCTGCGGACTTTGTTAATCTGTGGAGAAGACAAGGGAACCATGCCTATGGATTGAAGGTGACCTAAATGGTCGGTCAGTCCAACCACGATCTCGTTCCCAAGGTCAACAGCCACTGACGTGATGTCTCAAGATAAACCAGGTGCTGAGGTGGCCCTATGACCAGGGCTCCCGCTGCGGCACTTGGCAAGAATGTCATTATCTTGTCACACCAGAAATAACACGTCATTCGCTTTTTTCCTTCCCCTTCATTTGGAGGGCACACAAACATTATCAATAAATGAAATCCAACAGCAACAAAATTTGTTTCTAAGCCTTTAAATAATGATTCAATTTTGAGGAAAACCTTGGTAAAACATTTGCTGCATCCCCATGCAAAGTCAAGTTGAGCCAAAGAGTTTTGATTTAATGTGATTTTCTCTTCTGAAATGTGATACTGTGAAATAAGGCTTGGGGTACACAAAACATACACTGCAGTGAATAACTAATCAAATATATTTAAAATATACTCAGGTATTGTTGCCGTAATTAGAGTCTAAAATTCAGTACTTTTCTATTTATTACAGTTTTCTTTTCCCCTCAAAGCAAATTAACTTTTTTTCTTTTTTTATTAAGCTTTTTTACTTAAACATATAATGTAACCCCACCACCCTCTCCCAACCCCTCTCCCCCCCCACCTCCCTCAGTTTGTTTTATGACATTAAGAGTCTCTTTTGGTTTGTCTCCCTCCCAATCCCATCTTGTTTCATTTTTTCTTTTCCTACCACCTTAACCCCCACCCCCTGTTGCATCTCCACTTCCTCATATCAGGGAGATCATGTGATAGTTGTCTTTCTCCAGTTGACTTATTTCGCTAAGCATAATACGCTCTAGTTCCATCCATGTCGTCGCAAATGGTAAGATTTCATTTCTTTTGATGGCTGCATAGTATTCCATTGTGTATATATACCACCTCTTCTTTATCCATTCATCTGTTGATGGACATCTAGGTTCTTTCCATAACTTGGCTATTGTGGACATTGCTGCTATAAACGTTCGGGTACATGTGCCCCTTCGGATCACTACGATTGTATCTTTAGGGTAAATACCCAGTAGTGCAATTGCTGGGTCATAAGGTAGCTCTATTTTCAATTTTTTGAGGAACCTCCATGCTGTTTTCCAGAGTGGTTGCACCAGCTTGCATTCCCACCAACAGTGTAGGAGGGTTCCCCTTTCTCCACATCCTCGCCAGCATCTGTCATTTCCTGACTTGTTCATTTTAGCCATTCTGACTGGTGTGAGGTGGTATCTCATTGTGGTTTTGATTTGTATTTCCCTGATGCCTGGTGATGTGGAGCACTTTTTCATGTGTCTGTTGGCCATCTGGATGTCTTCTTTGCAGAAATGTCTGTTCATGTCCTCTGCCCATTTCTCGATTGGATTATTTGTTCTTTGGGTGTTGAGTTTGCTAAGCTCTTTATAGATTTTGGATACTAGCCCTTTATCTGATATGCCATTTGCAAATATCTTCTCCCATTCTGTCAGTTGTCTTTTGGTTTTGTTAACTGTTTCCTTTGTTGTGCAAAAGCTTTTGATCTTGATGAAGTTCCAATAGTTCATTTTTTCCCTTGCTTCCCTTGCCTTTGGCATTGTTCCTAGGAAGAAGTTGCTGCGGCTGAGGTCGAAGAGGTTGCTGCCTGTGTTCTCCTCAAGGATTTGGATGGATTCCTTTCTCACGCTGAGGTCCTTCATCCATTTTGAGTCTATTTTCGTGTGTGGTGTAAGCAATGGTCCAATTTCATTTTTCTGCATGTGGCTGTCCAATTTTCCCAACACCATTTGTTGAAGAGGCAGTCTTTTTACCATTGGATATTCTTTCCTGCTTTGTTGAAGATTAGTTGACCATAGAGTTGAGGGTCTATTTCTGGGCTCTCTATTCTGTTCCATTGATCTATGTGTCTGTTTTTGTGCCAGTACCATACTGTCTTGATGATGACAGCTTTGTAATAGAGCTTGAAGTCTGGAATTGTGATGCCACCCACTTTGGCTTTCTTTTTCAATATTCCTTTGGCTATTCGAGGTCTTTTCTGGTTCCATATAAATTTTAGGATTATTTGTTCCATTTCTTTGAAAAAATTGGATGGGATTTTGATAGGCATTGCATTAAATGTGTAGATAGCTTTAGGTAGCATAGACATTTTCACAATATTTATTCTTCCAATCCATGAGCATGGAACATTTTTCCATTTCTTTGTGTCTTCCTCAATTTCCTCCATGAGTACTTTATAGTTTTCTGAGTATAGATTCTTTGCCTATTTGGTTAGGTTTATTCCTAGGTATCTTATGGTTTTGGGTGTAATTGTAAATGGGATTGACTCCTTAATTTCTCTTTCTTCTGTCTTGTTGTTGGTGTAAAGAAATGCAACTGATTTCTGTGCATTGATTTTATATCCTGACACTTTACTGAATTCCTGTACAAGCTCTAGCAGTTTTGGAGTGGAGCCTTTTGGGTTTTCCACATATAGTATCATATCATCTGCAAAGAGCGATAGTTTGACTTCTTCTTTGCTGATTTGGATGCCTTTAATTTCTTTTTGTTGTCTGATTGCTGAGGCTAGGACTTCTAGTACTATGTTGAATAGCAGTGGTGATAGCGGACATCCCTGCCGTGTTCCTGACCTTAACGGAAAAGCTCTCAGTTTTTCTCCATTGAGAATGATACTTGC
>RCUC01132714.1:0-28827 GCA_003697995.1 Taxidea taxus jeffersonii
AGAAAGAGGATGACATTCTATGGAATCTCTTTACTGAATCTAGCCGAATCTAGACAGCTCCCCAGTCATCCTGCAGAGGACTTAGAATGAGCATCCACTCTGTCAATTCTCTCAGCCTCACATCCCGTCTCTCTAAGGTGAAGACCAGAATGCGGCCAACATTTAGTGTTCCTAATATCAGAAGCCCTAAAATACCAGGGTGTTTTATCTTTCACCCCCCCCCCAATTCTTTGCTTCTTCCTAATTGTTTTTTTTTTCCCATTATTCCAACAACTAAAATACTACGTGTTGCTGGTAACTGCAAAGAGAAAATAAAGTATAATTTTCATTGACAGGCTCATCTCTGAAGTTACTGATCTTCATTTTGGATTGACATCCCACTGCTACTCCTAGGGTGTGAAGAATTTTAGTCTCTGTTTCTCTATCAGGAACCAAACAACATATTTGACACAGAGGTGGTAGATGGGCTTCAAACCACTGGTCGTCTTTGCTTTTGATAGCCTATTAAGGATTCAAAGGCTATCACCACACTCGGCGGAAGAGCGCCCTGACCAGAAGCGGTATCTGCCACAGACAAGGGGGATGTGAATTATGGTATTGTCAGACCTGACAACAATTAACAAGAGCTGCTGGTCCATGAAATCTATACAGGTAACTCACCTGTATTAAAAAGAAAAATTGTTATTCATGGGACTAAAATCCATCTGTTTTCATTTTTTTTTAAAGAATCCATCTGTTTTTGGCATGGACATACACATAGATCAGCCACACAGACTCAAAACTTCAGAGTCACCTTCTCTAGCCCTATCTACTTCAGCCTTAACATCCAATCAGTCGTCTGGTTCCAGAGATCATGTTCTGTCGTCTTCTCTGTCTCTTACTGCAGCATCCTCACTAGATCTATGCTTAGAGCATTCACCTCCAGTATGGTGCTAAAGCAATCTCTCAGGCACAGCACTTAAAAGCCCTGTAATGTTCCACATTTCCTAGCATAAAAATTCCAAACTCCTTAGCCTGCTATTCTAGACCCTACAAAGATTTCACCTCATCTCTTTCCTACTCCCACTAAAATTACCTGCTGACACATTCACTGCAGTGGTGAAACTTAAAATACCAGCAATTCAATGGTTGGATGGATAGATGGACAGACAGATGGAATAATGAATGGCTGGTGGGATGGATAGCTGGACAGATGGATGGACAGATGGAACTTTTCCATGCTAGTCTGTTGTTCCATATAATTGTTTTCTGTTTCATTGCTGCCTACCTCCCATCTCTTTTCAATGGTACCCTTCTAGGTCCAACTCTTCCACAAAGGCTTCCCCCACCACACCTTCCATCCCTTCGCTGAAAAAGTCCTATCTGTGTTCTGAACTTCCATAGTTTTTATGTCATTTATCCTGTCCTCCCGATCACAGAGTTCTTTTACAAGCAAGTTTCCTGCCTTCTAGATTTGAATTCCTGGCAGGCAGGGCTGGTTTAAGCACCAGCTTCACTGCCTCTACAGCACTTAGCAGAGCGTCCATAACAAAACAGTTCATTAATCAATAATTATTCATGAACTGGTTAGCTATTCAAAGTAATTTTTGATTTTTTTTTTAATTTTTTTTTTTTAAGATTTTATCCATTCATTAGTTAGAGAGAGAGCGAGCACAGGCAGACAGAGAGGCAGGCAGAGGCAGAGGGAGAAGCAGGCTCCCTGCCGAGCAAGGAGCCCGATGTGGGACTCGATCCCAGGACGCTGGGATCATGACCCGAGCCGAAGGCAGCCGCTTAACCAACTGAGACACCCAGGCGTCCAGTAATTTTTGATTTTTATTTTTCACTCCTAAAACATCATGATTTAGAATTTAAAATCCTCTGTTCTATAATTTTAGAAAAGTAGTGGTCTAAATGTACCTAAGTAATGGCAAGGAGGTAAGCAGGGTCCAGCTTTGCTCTTACCCTAAACTAGCTATGCAATCTGGAGCAAGTTTCTTCTCGTGTCCCTGCACATTCTTCACCCACACAGTATCCAGGTGTGGAAGCAGGTGATCTGTAAGGGCCTTCCTATGTTCCCAATCCACAGTGCCAAAATTCAGGTGAGAACAGAATAGGAATGCAAACTGATGACCCTGTAGGAAGCCACCATGAATCTAACATTGCACTGGTTGAGAATAGGATTGAAAAGAACAAAAGGGCTGGAGAATCTGGAGAATCTGTCCACGGGTGGTAATAATGGCTTTCTGCATCGGTGTCCCCTCCAGACAGGAAGCCAATTGCAATAACTCTGAAAAACATGCTCTGCCTACAGGCAGCACCTTCCCTGGTTGCTGTCACCATTCCTGTCCAGGATCTGAGGTGGTGGCAGACACGTGTGTCCAGAGCAGCACCGTCAAGACCAAGGAGAGCACAGATACGTATTTGCCACCTTCCAACTCCCCACAACTGGAAAGAATTCAAGGCAGCAAGCTTTTACCATCACCTTTAACTCATGCCCAGTCTGAAAAGCCATGCTTAGGGCTTATTCCAGACATGGTTTTCTTCATGTGATGATAATAGACAAAATGCAAATAATTTGTCACTACCACACCAGTGGAGAAGAAAAATGGTCAGACTGTGTCACGCCCAAGACCTTCGTGAATACTGACCCTGGTATCTTAGCTATCCCCTATCTCTCTCTCTTCCTCATCAATTTTTATTCTCTCACCTGTCCAAAAATTCCCCCCCTCCCAACCTGTGGTGGGAAGAATGAATGTTAAAGGTCAAATCTCCTGATCATGACCTCATCTTGTAGACTGAGACATGGTCTTCTTGCTAACTAAGAGAAGTATGCCTAATTAGATTACTGAATATGCTATATCTCTGCCAAGAAAATAAACAGAGGGGCACAGGGGTGGCTTAGTCGGTTCAGCGTCTGTCCTTGGCTCAGGTTATGATCCCAGGGTCCTGGGACTGAGCCCAGGTTGGGCTCCCTGCTTAGCAGGATGTCTGCTTATCCCTCTCCCTCTGCCCCTCCCCCCACTCATGCTCACTCGCGCGCGCGCTCTCTCTCTCAAATAAATAGAAAGAAAATAAGTATAGAATATACCCCCCAAAATACATAGAATTTTGCCCTTTCCTTTTCAAACTTCTATCCAAATACAAATTCAGGACATGCATTATACAAGCCAACATATTTCCCTTCTCCTTTAAAATACATCTCCCTTTCAGGGGGCACCTGGGTGGCTCAGTGGGTTAAAGCCTTTGGCTCAGGTCATGATCCCAGGGTCCTGGGATGGAGCCCCGCATCAGACTCTGCTCAGCAGGGAGCTTGCTTCCTCCCCTCTCTCTGCCTGCCTCTCTGCCTACTTGTGATCTCTGTCAAATAAATAAATAAATAATTTTTAAAAATACATCTCCCTTTCAAATGAATCTCCCCATCAGCATTCTTCCTTAATATTCATTCACCCCACAACAGGAACCAGTGCTTCATACCTCGACAAACGCACTCTCTCATCGTCTCCCCTGGTACAGGTAGATTTGCCGAGGCCCAAGGGAAGCACACTGAAGGTAACTGAACGCAGCAAGAGTCTGCGGTTTCTCGCTGTCTCCAGGGCTCCTTCTTCCCCACCACGCAGCCTTCATGGGCTCCACTTGGCCTCCTCTTTCCAAAGACACTAGTTCAAGAAAGCTTAGAGGTAGGAATGTGGTTCCAATCGTTTTGTTTTCCCACCCGAATCCAAAGCCGATGGGCCTAAATCTACTCCTCTTGCTCCTGTACATGGCAGACAGCCTGTGATGCACTGATACCCTAGAGACATATTTTATTTTCTGTTCTAAAGTATTCCAGGAGGCACCTGGGTGGCTCAGTTGGTTAAGGATTTTCCTTCAGCCCAAGTCATAGTCTCAGGGTCCTGGGACTGAGTCCCGTGTGGGGTTCTCTGCACAGCGTGGAGCCTGCATTCCCCTCTTTCCCTCTCTCTCTGCACCCCACCCCCACTCATGCTTGCTCTATCTCAAATAAATAAAATCTTAAAAAAAAAAAAACTATTCCAGGAATTCAGAGATAAACACAAATTTCTTCATGAAGCTTCCATACAAAAATGAAACACCAAAAAAGCAGGTAAACCAGTAAATAGCAAATATAATGAGAGGATGGACTATCATTTTTTTAAAGGGGGACCTAATACAGAATAGACATTTGAGAAGCAGGTCACCATTTCAGATAAGATATAAATGTTTACTGACAGATGGATAAATTCCTGGTATTCTAGTCAAATTTTTTTTCCAATGAAATTTTATTTTTGAAATATTGGAAGCCAAACTGTATACGATTATAAAAATGTTCCCCCATCAGAAAGTTGATCTGAGACGCAGATCTACGACTACTTTAATGAATTTCATGGTTATAACCAAGACCAAGATAACTCCTTTGACATTTAGTTCTTAAAAACTTGACAAACTTAGCTATATTCCAACATCTAAACCTCAAGATGGTCAAAGCTCAGATCCACTGAGCTTAAGAAATGTGACCAGCTATATTCCCAGAAAAGGGAGGAAACATGATCTGGAGAACAATCCTTCGCTCCTTCTCATTCATACTAGAGGCCTCAGTGGCACCTGGAGGATGGCACCAGGAGCAATGACTCAACTAAGACAGCTCCCTGAGCCCAGGCTAGAAAGGAAGGCAGGGTACCAATATGCCTGAAACATGCCTGGTCTGGCCAACCAGGTTTGGGGGAAATCCAGGAGCCAAGACAAAAGTGGTCCCTTACCAAGTTTTTAGCCAAGACTGGCAGACCAGGATGGCTAGCAAAAGTTTAGGAAATCAAAGAGATCAAGAGAACAGCTTAAAAAAGTAGAAAAAAAATGAAAAAGCTGAAGAATAAATGGAAAAGAATGCCCAGTGAATGGGGTGAAAAGGAGGTACAGATGAACTTAATAATGACTCAGAAATAATTTTACATTGGAGCTCCTTGACAGCTTAAGTGTCTGACTCCTGGTTTAGGCTCAGGTCGTGATCTCAGGGTCCTCGGATCTAGACCCATGTCAGGCTCCGAGCTCAGTGGGGAGTCTGACTGAGGATTTTCTCTCCCTTTTCCTCTGTCCCTCCCACCACTCACATGTGCAGCACCTTCTCTCTCTCTAACTTAAATATATCTTAAAAAAAAAAAAAAAAAAAAGAAAAGAAAGAAAGAAAGAAAACTATTAATGTCTACTTTTCTCTTGTATTTTCTCCCAGCCTATTATTCATATAAAAGACTGCTTTGGCCTAGCCAAACATTTCTCATCATCTCTCTTAGCTATTAATACTCTGGACTTTGAGTACAGCCTTAAAATAATCAAGTTCAGATCAGTAGTATGTTCTCATCACACCTTCACATGTTTTTGATATTCCTGTAAACTTAGGACATTTTCATTACGTCCTCAATGTGGCCCACATTCCCCACGTAATGATGCTATGTTAATTTTCCTTCTTGAAAAATAATCGTCTTAATAGACAAGCATTTTGGTTCTTAGTTGAAATTCCTTCCCTACTTCAGTGGTTGCTGAAAAAAGGAAACATGCTGCCCAATTAGTGGGCGTATTTTTACGCCTTGTGATAAAACGTTTTATCAGGGTATTTCCCAACAGTAAAGCCCCCTCTGTGCAGGGTAGGTTAGTAGGGGCATAATCAAAAACCAGAAACGACCGTACTGTTTTCAGACCAATGCTCCCTCTAACTGCTTCAGTGAGAGTGACGAATTATGGTCTCCATTTGGACGGCAGAGGTAAATGTCTGCCTTTTAATCGTAAGCTTTTCTTCCGTTTGCACCCCACTGTGCACTCAGACCTGCTCACAAGTAAAAATGGAATGAATTTTTAATAGCCTGAATTGAATTTGGGAGTGATGCCTGTTTTCCCCTCCAGCACTGTGGATCACGAGCGCACACATGCAAAGCCCTCCCATCCAGAGAAGACATGCAAGAGGAGAGAGGCCTGGTCCAACACAGAGCATGGTGGCGCTTTATGTTTATGTAAATAGGCAGGCTCACCTTGGGCAAAGGCCACCACATTCTAAAATTAATCCAGCCCTAACAGACAACAAAGCTTCCCTCGGGCTTTGGGCTGTGAACAGTGAAGTTGGATCTCCCAGTACCTGGATTAACTGTGAATAAACACCAAGTGAGGTCACACCTCATGCAGTCACCTAAGAAGCCAAGTGCCCCTGGAATGTGAGCACAGTAAGAAGGAAGACAATAAGAAAATGCTTGTGACAATCCAGGATAATGAACACTTTGCTAAGACGTCAGCAGCACCACCTCAGGCCCTCACAACAGCCTGACGAAGCAGATACTAATACCATGTTTTACAAAGGGGGAAACGGAGGCTCAGAGAGGCCGAGTGCCTGAACCAAGCCTTTGTTTTTATTCCTTTACTTTTTCTTTCTCTTCTTCCTTCCTTCCATCCTCTCTCTGTTACTGTTGCAAGCGCAAATGCAGCAACCATAAAGAAAATCAGTTAAAGACCTGTCAGCCAGGTGAAAGGAATGAAATCAAACCCAGCTAATTCAGCAGTGACTCAAGTGAAACAGGACAGGAGGAAACTGGAGGGCTGGAGCGGAATTCTTAAAGGCCTACTGTGTGTTGAGGGAACAGAGTCAGGGGCCAAGGCAGGATCAGCAAATACCGCTGTTCCGTCTCTGCTGTTCTACCACTGAGTCCAAGTCTAGCTGGTGACACTCAAAAGGAGACACTGTGAAATGCATTATTTATTTCCTTCCTTGCTGTCCCAACAGGCTGAAAAAGAAAATCAGGTTGTACACTGGCTATAGGGTCACCGGTGATTTCCTCTCGAAGTCACCTAAACAATTCTTTTTCCTACTTGGAATGGCTCTTCTTACATGTATTAGTGGCTTCCCTCCTGCCATGGATCATTCCGTCCAACAGGCTGCTTAGTCTGTAGTGACTCGTTTATGATGAAACCTACATACATAAATGCTATCAGCTGCTCGATTCGAACAAGAGAAGAGAGATATTTAAGCCTGGAAAAGAGCTTAAGCAAGACACACACACAACGAGATGTAACTTGGCCGGGGGGGGGGGGGGGGGGGGGGGGTGGTTGGGAGGTGAAATGTGCGAGGAGGAGGAGAAAAGGCAGTAGATGACAGGTGTACATGAGTCAGACATCTGACTAAGCCGATTCAGAATCTGCATCCCCAATGGCTCTAATGAACTAAGGGCATGTCATTATGACAACAATTGGAAGAGCATAAGAAGGGAGAACCCGTGTGAACATTAGGTTCATTGTCCAAAGGTCTTGACACAGTGGCCTAGAAAAGGAGATGTAACAGAGCCACATTAATTGGCCCGTGGGTAAGAAATAATTCTATGACCATAAGGATGTGAATATATATTGTTTCTCTTCTTTTATTTTTTTTAAAAATTTTATTTATTTATTTGACAGAGATCACAAGTAGGCAGAGAGGCAGGCAGAGAGAGAGAGGAGGAAGCAGGCTCCCCGCTGAGCAGAGAGCCCGATGCAGGGCTCGATCCCAGGACCCTGGGATCATGACCTGAGCCGAAGGCAGAGGCTTTAACCCACTGAGCCACCCAGTCACCCCGGTTTCTCTTCTTTTAGAATCAATCCATAGATATGCACAGGAGGCTTATCTATACCTATATCTATAAATACGTTTATAGAATGGAATGTAAAAGTTATTATCCATGACACAATAGAAGTAGCAGAAGTTAGGGGGTCAAGAGGAAAAGGAAAGATGTAAGGACTGGTAGGGGGCACCAACAGGCTCACCTAATAAGATACAGAGTCAAGAAAAGTTCTAGAAGAGAAAACACACACAAACCTCTCATGTATATGTATATATATATATATATATATATATATATATGTATATAATATACACATAAACAGATACAGCATAAATGCGTACACATACATGCTTATAATGTACAGAATGCATGATATAAATATATAATATACAAATCTGACATTACAAACATAATGGAAGGAAGGAGATATAACCATTGAAGGTAGTGTAAGTGAGCTGAATCCACATCCATAATAGCAAAAATCGTTAGCGAGTCCCTGAAATTTATAGATTAAGAAATAGCAATCCATTAAAACATAGGAGGCAGGGCGCCTGGGTGGCTCAGTTGGTTAAGCAACTGCCTTCGGCTAAGGTCATGATTCTGGAGTCCCTGGATCAAGGCCAGTATGGTGGGGGGGCATGGAGGGGCCCTGCTCAGCAAGGGAGGCTGCTTTTACCTCTGACCCTCCCCCCATCATGTTCTCTCTCCCTCAAATAAACAAATAAAGTCTTAAAAAAAAAATTAGGAGGCAGCCCCAGGAAGCATCAAAAATACCAACTGTTGAATGTGGTTGCCTTTGTTCATCAGAAAAATCCCCGGCACAGAATCCATTCTCCATGGAGAACTGCTGAATGAATGAATGAGTGGACAAAAGCAGAGTGAGAAGGGTAGGGTAAGAGCTACTGCTTGCTATTGTTAGTCCTTCAGAACTACTTGATTTTTTCCTCTAATAGTTGCAAACGTTATTTTTCTTCTGTGTGCCTGGGGGCAGACGGGCTTGGTTCATTGTTGTTTTGGATATTTGGGTTTTAGTTTAATTCCTCCAGTATGAACCTGGTTCACAGGTTCTGGAGAGGTGACCTCCTCTGAATGGTGGAGATTCCCTGCATTAAAACGCAAAAAGCAGCAGTCAGTCTCAGAGCCTGGGCTAAGACCCCCAAATGCACCTGCCTCAGGAGGAAGAAGGCACCTGCGGATGGAGGGCTGGAGCGTAGTACCTACAGAAATCAGAATTGCTTACCAAGCGCTGCAAGGGGACAGCAGTAACTTTTTGGTTAATAAACTACAGATTTAGGCAAAGGAGTGAAAATTGCCATCTGTTCCACAATTACCATGTACTCGCTGTTTACTTTAAAACAAAAAAAGTGGGGGAAAGGAAGAAATTTAAAAAAAAAAAAAACCTAGTATGGGGGAAGGAAGGAGTAATCCATGACCTTGTCAGTTTATTACGTTTAGTTGAAATACATGGGCTCTGTTTTCAAATTCTACTTCTGCCAAGCACTCAGCAGCATAGCCTCTGGCAAGCTGCTCTCTTCCTCTCACTGACTTCTGCCTCATTTGTCGGATGCGGACACTGATGTCCATTTTGTGGTGTTACATGAGGATTAAGTTAGATAATGCCTGTAAACATATGGCATGTAATGAAGACTTAAAATTCCCCTTCTCCCTCTTCCTCCTTGCATGAACTCTGGAAGAACACATAGCTCTCCACCACAGAACAAGTTTATTCACAGACACTTCCTAAAAGGATGGGACAAATGTTCCATGGCGATGTTTATTAAACTCAGATTCAAATTAACTTCAAAGCACGTGGAAAGCATTCATTCAATCCAAAAGATATTTTGATGTAAAATTTTTAAAACATCACAAAATATAAAGCTCAGTCACTAATTAGCTGAATTTAAAAAATTTTAAAAGGCTGCATCATTTACATTATACCTGATGTGAGAGGGGGCTAATTCAATCACTGTTCATGCTGTGGTCCACACAGTGTGTTTATATTGAAGCAGGATCTCAGTACCCTTCCTATAAAAAGGAGATGAAATCACCGACCACAGAGGTACTCAGGAATGAGGAGTAATGGAGGTCAAGTGCCTGGTACCATGCCTGGCACAGGGCTGGCCCTCAACTCACGCTTGCATATTACGCGGGTAATTTTCTCTTCCATGTGGGAAGGATTCCACTAGGATAACAAGGAGATCAGAATCACATTTTGCCCTCACTTAAAATGCTCAACCCAGGCAGCAGTCAGTGGGGGTGATAAAATTGCCTCATGGATCTTACCATGACTTTTGTCCAAAATGATAAGAGAGTACATTAAATCATTAGCAGAAACTTTGCTGCCTGCTGATTTTACAATGCAGGCAATGAAATTCATTGCAGAAGCAAAATAGGGCCAATAATATAATTACAGCGCTCTGCCTATGCAGTCAGAGCTAATGCTATTATTTGACATTGCAAGGCTGTGTTTTTCCCCAGAGTCTCGGTGCAGACAAGGTTCGCCCTAATTGGTTCCAAAGCACAACCTCCCCACTACAATCTTTCCTCAGGACCAGTAATGTTAATTTCCACACGACTGTAAATAGTATTTGCAAACAATACAAACATGGTAATAAGAGGCTAGGTGGGTAATTAATGTGGTTACAAAGTAGCTTATTTGCATTTTTATTTAAAAACGGCCTTCTTTAAAAAGCAGCTCAGATTTCTCTTTGCAAAAGGAGCCTTGGTTAAAGAGTACAACAGTAATTACTCTCTTTAGGGGTTCCTTTATATGTCCTTCAGGGAATTAGAATGAAAAGATAAGCAGAATTATAAAGGAAATCATGTAAAATATGAAATGTACTATAAACACTTAGTAGTGTATTTACCATAAGCTAGGCCTACCTTTTTCATTAATGGAATATTTTAACCAGCTTATAATACATTCAAATTAATTGTAGATATGGCTAAAAGGTACAATCATCTAGTTAAACTTTTTTTTAAGATATAGTATTATAAGATTTTCTATGCCCTTACAATAAATTCCACATGATCTTCTCCTGCCAAAAAGTGCCCTGAATAGGGCAAAGGTGACCATCTGAGATAAAACACAGATCTCTGTTCTTTATCTAACAAAAGGAAACTTGGAATGTTAGAATAGTAGACACTTCTATCTTTTTTTGGTTCACGTCTTCCATTCCTGGGCACAAGACACAGGAAGTGAGGAAACAAATTCAAAAGCTGATTTGGAATGGAATTCAGTTTTTTTTTCTCATATCATTCCCAACTGTAACATGTGGAAATTGCTAGAAGGTGGCCAGTGGTCAGGACCATTCAGCAGCTGACATACCTGCGTTCATCTGGAGGTCATTTAGTCATCCCCTACGAACCAGTGGGAGGGGAACCAGGAGCTGGGTCACAGAGATGATTAGTCACATCCCTATTCCTCCAGGAGTTCAGGCATTCTTTGGTAAAACTGTGACGTAGGGGAACCTGTCAGGCTTAATGAAGGGGTAAGTTCCAGTCAGTTTGCAGGGCCTGGGAAAAGTTTCACGTACGGCATAATGCTCAAGGAATAGAACGAGGACCAGGGTCTGAATAACAGAAGGATGGAGCTCCGCAGGTGAACTGACAGCACATACCAAGGCACTAGGGCACAGAATACCTGGATGGGTCTGCGGACCTGGGTGGGGGAAGCAGGATCTTTAGTTAACAGAAGGCAGAAAAAGCTCTAAGTGCAGATGTCAGCCAGGTAACAATTCCGATTCACTTATTCCGTCAACAAATTTTATTAAATAGGGCCTGCTATTTGCAAAAATTTGTCCTCCATGCAAACACATGTTCTACTGGGGAGAGGCAGTTAAGAAGCAATAAATATGACACACAAGAAGATTACATAAAATGTTAACACATTGTAAGTCCCAAGAATGAAAGAGAAGGGAGTCTAAGAGGCTCAGGAGTGAGGGTAGAACCAGGCAGGAGTAGCACTCACAGAGTAGCAGAGCGGGGGCTGGAGCGAGGGCCCTACTCAGTCCCAGCTAATTCTTGCCATGTCTTCCAGTATTTTTAAGAGAAGCCAGAAATTTGGATTCTTAAGTGATACCTTACTTTTTTGTTTTTAATTAAAACACAAACATGTCACCCAGGAAGCAGCTACAGTAAACCCATCTGCAGAAGATCAAGGTCATAAAGCTCGTGGAGTTAAAAGGGGCAGCATGTTGGTTTTCAAAAGTAAATCTTAAAGAGGTGAGTCTTCACTCTCCCTCGACCCCCCAAAAATTACCACCACAACAACAAAATAAAACAAATTATTTTTGGCTAAGACTGCCCCCCCTCTTCGCTTAAACAACTGTATTCATGCAAACCCCCTGTAATATTGATACTACTTCACTCCCAGGTCTTGCCATCCTCCAAACATTGGTATTTTTTAACAGGATGTATCACGGTGCTGCAGCCACAGAAGACCACTACTTGGTGTTGTTTTGAAAATAGTCACCAGTTGAAATTTTTTATACTTTAGACTGAATTCAGAGGCTGCAATGATGTTTTAAATATGATTTCAAAATACCTGAGAAAAGCAGAAAGCAATGAAGTGTAAGAGGAGGATAATAAGTTTATGACATCCAAGTAAATATATCCAGAAAACTGGGTCATTTATACCAGAACTGCAATCTTTTCTGTTAAATATGCAAACGACAGTATGAAAAATGGTTTGTGATTTTAAAGAAATATAGCACTACAAACGTCAGTGTGATGGAACTCAATAACACTTAATGAAACTTTGGATTTCAAATTAATTACTGATTGACTAAGGCATCTAGAGGGAAAACAGCCTCGATTAGAGAAGTCTGGGAAGGCCGTAAATTTGGATGCTTCTTTCAAGGACTATGAGCTGGTATTTCCTACTTAGGCCTTTATTGCTAGGTTAATAGGATGCTGGTCACTGCAAAGTCCACTGGTTTCATTCTCAGAAACAAGACTGGTCAATATTTTCCTTACTCTTTCAGATCTTCCTTCCTTCCTCCCTCCCTCCCTTCCTTCCAGCATGTGTGTATTTAAGTTGTAACTGCTAAAAAGAGTGAAAGGATAACCAAATTGGTGAAGCAGTATTTTAGGAAAGATAAATGGTACCAGTGTTAAGAAAATCATATTTGGTGTACTGTATTTTGGATTCACAATTAGTGTTCCCTCCTTGCCTTTGTTATGCTTTCTTGAAGGTGTAATACACCTTCCGGCCCTACAGATGTCAATCTTGGCGGTGAGACTTGATATAGCTATTGGAACATGAAGCAGACATATGCTACGTCAGGGTCTAAGCAAAAGTCCCTTGAGCTCTGCCCTCTGTCGTGAGAACAGCATGGCCCTAGTGACTTCTGCAAACTAGGTTCTGGAATGAGAAGTCATGAGAAACGGTCCAGGGAAGCCCCAGCTAAGACAGCAGAACCATAGCCAACCTCAGCCCTCATGTGTCATGAGCAAAGAAATACACATTTGTTTTCGTCAGATCCTTGAAAATTTTGGAGTTGCTTGTTACAGCAGCAAAGGCTGACTCAGACACTATCCTTGCCAATTAGATTTCTACCACAAGATTCAAATCATACTGGTGTATTTTACATAAGTCACAGAATTCATCATATTCAACTATAGCAGCACTAGGGCCATAATAAATTCTCATCTAATAGATAAAAGCTTTTTTTTTAAACTTTTTAATTTTTTTTAAAGATTTTATTTATTTATTTGTCAGATAGAGAGAGAGAGCAGGAGCAAGCACAGGCAGACAGAGAAGCAGGCAGAGGCAGAGGGAGAAGCAGGCTCCCTGCCGAGCAAGGAGCCCGATGTGGGACTCGATCCCAGGACGCTGGGATCATGACCTGAGCCGAAGGCAGCCGCTTAACCAACTGAGCCACCCAGGTGTCCTGCTTTTTTTTTTTTAATAGTTATTGCCACAACATGAGCAAGGAAGAGAACATTTTCGACCACTATCAATATTAAGAGCTTTAGAATAACAAATGGTCACTGGCTGAAAACAACAAGAGGCCAGGGCACCTGGGTGGTTCAGTCAGTTCAGCATCTGCCTTTGGCTCAGGTCATGGTCCCAGGGCCCTGGAACTGAGTCCTGCATCAGGCTCCCTGTTTTGTGGGGAGCCTGATTCTCCCTTCCCCTCTGCCTGCTGCTGCCCCTGCTTGTGCTCTCTTTGTCAAAAAAATAAAATCTTTAAAAAGAAAAAAAGCAAAAGACCAGTAATACTACAAAGTGTTTACTATGTGCCACTTACTGTTCTAAGTTGTTATGAACACTCACTATTTTCTCACAAAAACCAAAGGACATGGGACGTATTTTTATTACCCTTTTATGTATTTTTTAAAATATTTTATTTATTTATTTACGAGAGAGAGAGAGAGAACGAAAGAGGGAGGGAGAGAGAGTCTGCGAGTACAAGCAGAGGGCACAGCAGGCAGAGGGAGAAGCAGGCTCCCTGCTGAGCAGAGAGCCCAATGCAGAACTCGATCCCAGACCCTGGGATCATGACCTGGGCCGAAGGCAGATGCCTAAGCAGCTGAGCCACCCAGCTGTCCCTTATTCTCCTTCTACATATGAAGAAACAGAAACAGGTTAACTAAAGTGCCCTAAAGGATAAATAGACAGCCTCATCTTTGTTATCCTCCCAATAATTGTGGGCTATTCCTTACCAAATTGGTGCTCTCTGTGTCCTACTTTCAATACAACCAAAGCGAATTATTTAAAAACATTCCAAGCACAAGCATTCCATCATTTCTCAGCTAAGTTGCTCCTGTGATCAAATATCCTGGAAATACTGAGAACCACTCTGGTCCTTATTCCAATTCATTTTTCCACGTGGCTGAACTTTCCAGTCTTCCTTGTACTACTCTGAAATGCCATTCTCAAATCCGGCCTCAGATAGGCATCCCTTCCAAGGATCAAGAACCTGCCTTGCTGTAAATCCCCATCCACAACCTGCCCCATGTAGGAAATCCATGTTAATTCCACCAAACTGTAGCTATAAAAACAGCAATCATGTATGGGAGAAAAAAAGAAAGACTGAAAGGAATAAAATGGAATTAACATATTTATGTGGGATGTTATATATAATGTGTACAAAACAGGTTTCCAAGGTTTTTAAAGTGGAAATTTCTAAAATATTGAGACCATCTGATATGTTTTTGAAGCATTTTGTTCAAAGCTCAAATATATATATTAGAAACTCATTATTCTGCTATTTTCCATTGGAAGGAGTATATTTTTCTACATTCCCTACATGTGACCAGAAGAAGACCCAAGCTAGTGAATTCAACTCAACTGCATGGACCAAATGGCAAGGGGGCCTGTCTGCCAGCTTGCACTGTGTTCACCAGGCTGTGCACTTGGCTGGTGAGGGGCTGTGCACCATGGGACAGGAGGGGCACCTTTCCTAAAGTGCCATGTGGCTGGTGGCACTAGTCTTGATGGGATGACCCTGTGGTCCAGCGACGCAATCTCATCCCATCTAGTCCTCATCACAGGGGTTCAGAAGGGAGCACATAAAACATATTTTATTTCAATTTCATCTCTTAAAAGGGAGTAGAAAAGGAAACAAGTAAGCCTGAAGCTGGTATTCATCGTTAGTGTTTGGACATTTAAGACCAGGGGCTCTAGACTAAAATGAAGGCCTTGAGGAAGTCATATGATTATCAGATTCCTGATGGCCTGGGTTCCAAGTCAATACCAAGTGGACTCTGGAGGGCCAACACAGAAGGAACTGAAGTATACGAACCCATGACAGGGAGGGCACTGTATCCAGAACGCCCCATCGTTAGCACAGCCACTTCACGACCCATGAGGTATGCATCGTGATCTCAGAAATGAATTACCTGGCTCAGGTTGGGCATCCACTCAGAAGCTGAGCTGGGATTCAAACCAAGCGGTTGTGACCCAAATTCAATATGCTTTCCCCATGTAGTACCAGTGTGATCAAAGGCAGCCACCAAAAAGAGGCAGGACCCGAGCCAAATCACTCTAAATGGGGCCTGGGCGGCTCAGTGGGTTAAAGCCTCTGCTCAGGTCATGATCCCAGGGTCCTGGGATGGAGCCCCTGGGGTCGGGTTCTCTGCTTGGCAGGGAGCCTGCTTCCTCCTCTCTCTCTCTCTCTCTCTCAATGCCTGCCTACTTGTGATCTCTGTCAAATAAATAAATTAAATCTTTATAGAAAAAAATAAAAATAAATGGGGCCCAACTCCACCTCCTACTATATTTGTAGAACAGAACTGACTGGAGCAGACATGAGCTACAGACTTTCGAGGTTGAAAGGGGGAGAAACTGAGAGTTAGAGGCCTGCTATGCAGTCCCTGGATGGCAGAAGAGTGACCAGGTGGACCAGATAGGAGTGATCTGGTTGCAAGTGATAGAAACCCAGCCAACACTAGCTCACACACAAAGGGGGTTTATCAGCTCCAGAATGACAAGGCCAGGGGTGAAGCAGACAAAGGTACTCTTCTGTTCTCTCCCATTTCTCCTTGCCTTCGCCCTTTTTACTCTGTCTCCTCGTGGCAGGAAACACGGCTGCTAGAAGCCCACAGGAACATCCTTCTAGCTCCCAGTGCCTTAGGGAAGACAGCATCTCCACTGACTACTGACTGGTCTGGCTTAAGCCAAGTGCCCATCCTGGCATGAACTACTTTGGTGTGATGTACCATAACCGGCCCAAACTAGTTCATGCAAAATGTTACCAACACCTTTATTTCCACAGTCCCCCAATGGAGCTGTTGCTAACGCGGGTGGGAGGAGGTGCAGGACAAGACCACAGCTGCCACAATGGGGAAGCCGTGGCTGTGGAGGGCGCTGCTGCAGAGCGGTAAGAGGGTTTAGTTGCTATTACGTCAGCCACTGGTTTTCCCACTAACTCCTCGATCCCTTCTCTTTCTCAAAAAGTAGACTTAAGGGTTGCCGTCCCTATTTTATATGCTCTGTGTATGGCTCTACTTATGACCCTCTTCACAAGGCTGTGAAAATGGACAAACGAGCAGCACTGTAGCAACAACACACACATTTTCATCATGAACTTGCACCGTCAGAGAAGAGGATGGAGACAGGGGTACCCTCTGTGCTGCATCATCAGAACAGCAAAAGTATCGATGACTACCGGTAAGCAGGGGTGAAGAGCAAAGCCACGGGGGCTGGGCTACCAGAGGCGGGGATTCCCGGGAGGCCCCACAGCACACGTTTGCTGAAGTCCTGAAGATCTTACCCAAAAACTTGTCATAACTTGCCTCTGGAATCTACCAATTCCTGGCCTAAGAACCCAAGCTCCTTCCTGTTTCTGGCACAACCCAGTCCAACCTGCCTCCTGCGACTCTGTCCTGCAGATGAGCAGCTCCCTCTCAGCCACAACTTGAATCAAATTCCAGCCTTCACAAGACTATCAGGAACTCTGGTACTGAGCTCACCTCTGCCTGCCCCTCCAAATTCTTCCTACCCCCTCACCCTGCTCTCCTTCTCTGACACTCCCCACCTCCCTCCCATCCCTCCAAAGTAGTTTTATAGCAGGATCTAATCTAATCTTCATGGTTAGCCAAGCATGGAATCAAAACAGAAGATGTGCCACACTTCATCAAATGTAGGTTCCATTTTCTCCAATGGCCCCAAGAAAAATAATTTACATGATTTCAAAAGACATGCCTCCCCCCACATACACACAGAGAGCAACACATCCCCACACACACTAACACACCCATTATCCATTAGGGATTTTAAAATCCATAGATCTTTTGGTACCGTACTTCTGTAAGCCAATAACCTTTCAGCCTGTATCATAATGGGCCGTCATTTACTGCCCTCTCTATAAAGTATTACTGTTAATGTTTTCTAATTTTAGCTCCTCAAAGCTTCCAAATAATACTCCTACTACTCTGGGATTTTTTCAAATATGACCCTATTACTCCAATCTGTAGTCTTAAAACCTTATTTTTCCCAACTGAGGCAAGCAAACTAGTCTTCTATGTTTAGATGAAAGCTCTTCTCACCACTTTGGTTACTTTAGCTGTATTGATTTAACACTCATTGACAAGTAATAAATTTCATGGAAAACAGCTAGTTGGAAAACCACAGAAAGTACCTTTTAATCAACCAACTAAGAAACTAAACACTCCCAAGTTCTCATAACCCTGGTGAGGAATTACAATGAATGAAGAGATGTTATATTAATTAAACTCTTGGAATGTATCCATAATGCTTAATGGAAATGGGAGCCCTAGGAGGTCTGAAATGCCCGGGAAACACCCATCCCTGAAACCCACTCGCATCCACCAAATAAGCTATTCAAGTGTAATAATTCACGTCATACAAAAATGAAGGCTTGAATGGAAAAAATGAAATCAGAAGGGAAATAACAAAAATTCATCTAGCTTCTGTACACTAGTTTATTCATTTTCTGATTTGGTTCTATATTACCTATTAGGGTTTTTAGAGTTTCCTTCAATCTCCAAGAAGAAAGTGAGTGAGGCTACAGAATTCAAGTGCATTCACTCACTCACTCATTCATTGACTCACTCATTCATTGACATTCACTCACTCATTTCAGTGAAAGGATGTGAAATGCAAGCATTCACTGAATACCCATATATGGCAGGTCCCACGATTCGGGGCTTTTCCTAGTTTTAACACAACTACATGATAATCATGTGGACAAAAATGCAGCTTACTGAACGTCACACCAGTGTGCCTCACACTGCACCAAATACCGGATGTCCATGTACCAACACAACAAATCATATGATAAATATCACTATAAGTTTCTTTAATTCACACATGTAGAGACTGAGGCTCAAGGAAATTAGATTTCGTGTCCATCATCACAGGACTCTCATGGCCACTAAGTGCATGTCCAAAACTACTTTTTTCAGTTTAAGATTTCCAAAGTCACACAGATCCTAAAGTGGAAGACAAACATTGCAAATAAAATTTCACCCTTCGGCAGGGTGGGAAAACATACTCCTGGATTAATAACACATAAAACCCACCACGCTGATGTATCACCCACAGAACTGGTGGACATAATGCTCCTGCTTTGTTCAGGCAAAGTGAAACCAAGGAATACTGTGTCTGCAGCTGTACAATATGTTTAAAAATGATGTGGGGAGACAGAAAGGGACATAGAGGAGATTTATGTAGGGCTCTGGTCCCTGGGTTGTTGAACCTGAAGAAAACACAGACAGCCTCCTAGCTTGTTAAAAATTAGGATGCACTGTCCTCCACCTTAACAAGAGATGGATATAGACCTAACACACAAATACCTGTATCAAGAAAGCCTACTTTAAATAGCCATAGGAACAAAAACCTAGTCAACCTTTTCATTTAAAAAAGTTTTCCAACACACACACACACAGAGCTATTTCAAAAGTTTTCTAATGTAATTTCTGAGGCTCTACCAAAAAAAAATAAAAAGCAACACTGTAACTATGGGAGTTAGATCCAGTGCAAATTTCACAGAACACCTGGCTTGGCTAAATCACACACAATGCCTGTTGAGGGGAATGGTGTTCCCTTCTCCTTGAAAACTTGGAGGAATGTAAGCACCCTGGCTAAGGCGAGATAAAGAGGCAAGAGACGTTAAATCCTGAGGCCTGGCAGAGAGAGCTGGTGGTATTCTCCTGTCTTCGGCAGGTCAAGGCACCCAATTCTATGATGATGTGTCTCGCCATCTGATGAAAGCAGTTCTCCAAAGACACGGGTTCCCTGAGAGCAGGTTTTTCTTCGTTGTGTCTGCCCAGGACCTCATGTAAAGCTTGGCATAACTCAGCCACGTGCTAAGGATGGGATAAGCAGGCAAATGAACAAACCTAGGGGCCAAGGCCAAAAACTACCTACAGGTTTTACGCTCAGTAACAGCCCTAGTTAAGAAGTAACTCAAAGTGGGGCACCTGGGTGGCTCAGTGGGTTAAAGCCTCTGCCTTCGGCTCAGGTCGTGATCTCAGGGTCTTGGGATCGAGCCCCACATCGGGCTCTCTGCTCGACAGGGAGCCTGCTTCCTCCTCTCTCTCTGCCTGCCTCTCTGCCTACTTGTGATCTCTGTATGTCAAATTAAAAAAAAAAAAGAAGTAACTCAAAGAATAAAAATGAAAGGTGTTTCTTTGCGGTGATAGAATAGTTTGGTATCCTAATATTGAGTGGTGGGTACACAAATATGAATGTATGATTATATGTGTGGGATAACATTTCATAGAACTACAGATACACACACAAATGAGGACATGCCAGAATGAAATCTGTTTCTGGCCCTGTACCAATGTGAGTTTCTCGGATGGGATTATGGCACCAGGGCTGGATGAGATGTTATTATTTGGGGAAGCTGGGTGAGCGATAACCAGAAACTCTTGGTACTACTCTTTGCAACTTTCTTTTTTTTTTTTTTTTAATATTTTATTTATTTATTTGACAGAGAGAGATCACAAGCAGGCAGAGAGGCAGGCAGAGAGAGAGGAGGAAGCAGGCTCCCCAGCGAGCAGAGAGCCCGACGCGGGGCTCGATCCCAGGACCCTGAGACCATGACCTGAGCCGAAGGCAGAGGCTTTAACCCACTGAGCCACCCAGGCGCCCCTCTTTGCAACTTTCTGACAGCCCAAAATTATTTTGAGTTAAAAGGGTTTTTTTAAAAACCAAATCTAGTAAAAAAATGCCAACAGGTCAAAGGATACAAATTGCCAGATTAAACTGAGTTCTAGCAATTAGCGATCTGAGAGTAAGACAGAAGATCCTACTTTGTTTTTCTCCCTCATGCTTGCCCTTTGGATCAGGGCTGTTCAATAGAAATAATGCAGGCCCCATGTGTAATTTAAATTTTCTAGAAACCATATGCCAAAAAAGGTAAAAAGAAACAGATGAAATTAACTCTAAGAACATCTTATTTAACCTAGTATATCTAAAATATCATTTCAGCATGAAAGCAATATAAAAAATGCTAATGCTCTATATTTTTTACACTAAGTTTTCAAAAACTGATAGGTATTTTATTTTATACTTACAAATCATTTCAACCTGTGCCAGGCACTCAACTGCCACATGTGCCCACTGGCTACCATAGGGGACAGCTCGGCTCTCAATACCACCTCTATGTTGCCATTTAAAGTCACCTTGGCTGTTTTCATGGCACCTGCATTCAGTCGGCTGAGCATCTGACTCTTGGTCCTGAAATAGAGCCCCGTGCCAGGCTCCATGCTTGGCACAGAGTCTGCTTGAGTTTCTCTCTCCCCCAGTTACTCCTCCATCCTCCATCTCTCTCTCTCTCAAAAATAAACAAATAAATCTTTAAAACATAAAAATAAAACTCCCTTGGGCTGTTTTCATAATTAAAGCTTTTTATTTCCTTTGAACGAATGGTTACCACCAGCAATCTGTGGCCTACTTAGCGGTGGCAGGATACACCGCCGGAGGGTGAGAATACCTTGAAGGAACGCAGTCTACTGATGAGCTTCCAGACACGAGGCTATTAAGAATGAACAGGAGGGAGGGAGGGAGGGAGGGAAGAAAGGGAAAGAAAGCCAAAATCATAGCTCAACTTGAAAAAGTTTTGTGGCCTTGACATTTTTTTCTGAGAACAGATGTGGATCCTTTTTACCCAGATCATCATGAAATGAAGATACAGTCTCACCAATTTTAAGGAGTTTGGGTACAGTCAGCAGGAGGGTCTGTGATGACTTTCCTGTCCCCTTCGGGTTCAAATTTGGCTCAGACATGGAAGATCAGTGCCGTAACTAGAGACAAGCTTGAGGTAACCACGGAAGGGAGTGCCGAGGGCTGCCCTCCGACGCTGCAGCTCTCCACCTCCTTCTGCAGTAGGATGGGTGCACCGCTCCTGCACCTGAAGCTGGAATGGGAGCCTATGTGACAGTGTCGCGTCCGAGCAGAAGCACGCCGAGCGGTGCGCGGGGTCAGCATGCCTTCCTCCTCCTCTGTCACAGCATCCAGCAGCATGGGCCGCTCTGCCGGTCCTCGTGGCCGAGTGAGCTCCCCTGTTAGACTCAGCTACGCCAGCAACTCATGATGGAAACGGAGCTGGAGCAGGACATAAACCTTTGTTCTTTTAAGCCCTAGAGATTTCCAGGTTGTTTGTTATTACAGCATCGCCTGGCCTGTCCTAACACAGAACTCAGTTGTTGACTCCGTGCATGGGACATCAACAATTCCATCCCGGGTGTCTCCCTGAATATCGGGGCTGATCGCATCTGCTATAACCCAGGCTCGCTTACAGTGGTTTCATTACCAACCATAAAAACTGGAACAGTGGAACTGTATAAACAAACCGAACAGTGTTTTTACTGTAAAACATGAATGTAATATAAATATTTGTCTTTGCCTTCTCTCAGCATCTGTAATGAGAGCAGAAAATGCATGCCATATGTTTATAGCATGAAGACGGGAAAAAAGAGATCCCAGTGATCCATCATGCGGGTGCCGGCTGAGCTGTTTAATATTTGTAATTCATCCATTTTCTTTCAGATACAAATCCTCCACAAATCATAACACCCTGATGACTGTAAGTGACCAAATTCATGACCATTTCTACAAGAGGGCCCCTGCTAGACAGAAGGTGACCGTAGTGGTATGAGGTCAGTTTCTGTGACAAGATGAGGAACGACGCGGTGAGTCACTGCATTAGACCGTGGCCTCTCCCAGCCAGCCTCGACGAAATCGGAACACGAAACCACTTCTCTGAAGACTTCAAAAGACCAATCCTACCACCAGCTGGAAGGGCATCTGAACGTTTGGAGTCCTGGCAGCTCCTCCCCTCTCAGTCCTCAGAGGGAGAGGCACTGGGCATGGGAAGTGGCATCTGCGGCCTGGAGGACCTTCCGACCTCAGGGGAGGAGGAGTTCCCGCGAGCAGCGCGGGATGTTTTCATTTCAGAGCAGTGATAGCGTTCCTGATGTGAAGCTGCTGAAGTCTGCCCTAAGTGTCTCGGCAGCCTTTTAGGATACGAGCTGAGAGGCCCAGAGAATGATTCAATTTTCTCCCAGCTGGCTCAGGGACCAGAGGTTTCTGGAAACTGTCACTGTCCTACAAAATCCAGTGCCACAGAGGGGAAGCTTTGCTGAGCACAAAGCAAACCTAGCCCGTGCAGGCTCTGTCTGGTACTCGGGAGGCCAGCCCCACGTGGGCGCAAGAGGTGCTGGCGGGAAGAGGGGAAGGTAGGAACACCGTAATGGGTTAGAACCCAAAGCATTCGAGGCATGGGGAGGTAACATTCAGAAGCTGTAATGTGGCGAGCAGCACTTGGCACATGTTACTGAGCATGGGCTGGGATGGGAGCCGGGCACTCTTCTCTACTCCTGACAAGCCTCGTAGCACTCGGGGACTCAGGATCCCATTTTCCGCAGTTAGATCAAGAAGCATCCTGACTGAGATCACACACTGCCAGGGAACAACAGCCAGGATTCCTACCTAAGATGGGCTGATTCCAAAATCTGTGCTTATAACCACTAACCAGATGGCTAGAATCAAAGAAAAACCTTCATACTTCTAACCAACCAGTCCTACACCATCCAAAAGTGATGAGAAACCCAGGCCTTGAGTCTGCTCCTGCTCGCGTGCCAACTGAGCTCACACCATAAACCAAGTCTGGCTCTCCTCCCCGGCATCCCACAGACGCACACACCCACCAACACGTTTATGTTGTTGTTGTTGCTAATTTACATGTCTGTAGACACACCTATACTCCCTGAGACACACTCTTATGTGTCTACACACACTCAGAGTCTAGTGGGACGCCTGACAGATGAAAAGGTGTCAACGCGTGTGTGCTGCTGAGTAGGGAGACCGCTGGCAAACCAGCAGTGCGCAGCCAAAGCAGGGACCGTCCACTCCCCGGAGTCAGGAGCCTTTGCTTCCTTAGTCTCCACCACATCGCTAGCGCTTGAAGGCCGCACCTGACTCGGAGGGAGGGAGGAAGGGCGGGCAGCGGAGCGGGGAAGCTTTGTGGGAAGGACAGCCGTGGGAGGGGCCTCGCAGGATGTGGAGGTACTGGCCAGGCGGACAAGCTTAGCCGAGGTCCTTCCAGGCACAGGGAAACACTCCGGGCTGAGAAGCAGAGATCCTGGGAGGTTAGGGACGAACGGTGAGTCTGAGACAGTGAGACAAGGAAGAGAATGGAAAGAAATGAACCTAGACAGGCAGCCCGGGCCACACCTCACAGGAGCCCTGAACAATCTTTCTTATCCTTGCTAACACTTGGAGGGCACACACTAGGCACCCAGGTACCTTGCAAGGACCCAGGCCAACTGGTTCGTAAATACCAGAAAGAGTATTTGAACTCAGGCAGCCTGGATCCCAAGTCTATTGCTTATACCCATGTAACATATCTCACAGATCAATCCTTTCAGACAGATGGAGTGAGTGAGTTTCAGCAGCCCCTCCAAGCAGGTGCCGCGGAGCTGAACAGGGGTGCACGATGCAAAAGGAAACCTTTCCAGCATCCATCATGTTGATCAGGTGAGCTATGTACTCCTCTTCAATAAAGTCTTTATATACACACAGTTTGTCCACTTATAAATTTAAAATATATACTATCTTTTTAAAAAATCTATATTTAATTATACAGCATCCGTGAAACTTCACTTGGGGAATGAATATCTAACATAAATGAATGCATCCAATAGAAAAAGCTGTAATTTTAAATAAATTACTGTACTGCTCAGAAACAAAAATTTACTCTCTTCATAGAAAAAAAAAAAATTTGCTACCTGGTACTAGGTAGCCCCATGCAATTAGAAAGTGGCGTCAACAGCAAAGAACCAAATAACCACCCTAAATTCCTGCTCTCCCAGAGCAGGTTCCACTGTAGAGTCCAACCAGGAAGTGTGTGCAGCGGAGCTGGCCTGAGCTTCATTAAGGCTTAAAGTCAATTAAGCCACGAATTGGAACAATCATTCCTCCTTTGCAAAGTATTGATATTTTTTTCCTGGCCGCTTTAGGGCTTTTCCAGCGCTCACCCGGAGATTTATGTTAGACAATTTCTTTCTGATTAAAACAAATCATAGCTCAACAATTCTAATTTCCTCCTTTCGAGGCAAGAAATGATCAGAGAATGCTGAAAACAGTGATCAAACCCATCTTGCAGAGGCTGGCACTAAGAAACTCCACAGACACACTCCCAAGAGGTGTTCGCTCTCCCTCCCTCCCTCCCTCTCGCCCTCTCTCTCTCTCTCTCCTTCTCCTCCCTCCAACTCTCTCTATCTCTCTTTGTGCCTTAATTTCTGTCCCTCATCTCAGTGCCCATGTCCTGTGTGTGCCGGTGTCTGTCTGTCTTTCTCCATATGTCCATATGTCTCCATATGTTTCCCCAACCCCTGATCTCTCTCTCTCTGCTTCATTCTCTTTTGGTATACGTTTACCTTCACAGGCTTCTGGATGATTACTTACTAATTGAAAGGGAAAGGGACATTAGAAGCAAAGCCAAAACAAGCTGGTATTCTAACCTGAGTAGTAGGAAATCAGAAGGTTCCTATGTTCACCTCCAAAAGCCCAGCATCATCAGAGGCCTTCTCATTTATAAGCAGTTATTGGTTTCTGATTAGCCTTCTCTCTCTCGATCCCACACACTCTGGAGGAGGGACCAGAAGTCTCCTGGATCCCTACACTGGATTCTCACACGGTGCCCACTACCCTCAGAGCTGACCTATGTCAATGATCCATTCTCCTGTGCTTCAAAATCGACTTGATTTAGGAGTCTGGTCCTCACTGCAGCCAACTCCCACTGCCCACAGCTGGAGAAGCGGGGTTAACCAGCGTTCCCAGACTTCCCAAATCAGGATCTGTGAATTTCAAAGAACTGGAATTGCAATATGCTTAACACCACATCCCATAAACAACGAGTCCTGCTTTAACTAGCTAGAAGGCAGCTGAAAAATTGAGGGCACCATAGTAACATCAAAGTGAAAATCAATTTGCACAGCTCAGTACTTTAGAAAAATAATCTGGTTGCACCTTCTGCTGGTCTAGTCTCCAAAAACAAAGCAACGAAACCATCCCTCCCCACAGTGATGGGATGCCGCTGCTTGGATTATAACCAGCAAGGCCCAACTGTCAACCTGGTGGCATTCCCAGTCATTCATTCCACAAAGATATCTAAATCCCTCCTGCTGACCAGGCTACAGGCTGAGGCAATACAAAGAAGAATAAAACAGGCAAGGCTCCGATCTTCTTACATCATTTCATCTCTGCTGCTTATAGGCTGTGTGAGCTCAGACAAGGCCCTAAACTTCTCTGTGCCTCATATCCCCTTCTGAAAACAGGATTTTTAATATTAGCTACCCAACAGGGTTGCTAAAAAGATGGGCTGAATTAAGGATTTCAAGTGTTTTTCACAGTGACGAGCACACAATGCTAGCTACCATTGTCATCATTATTATTATATCATTATTATTATAATTATTGTATTATAATAATTATTATTATATTAATTATTATTATAATTTTTATAATTATTGTTATCATTATTATCATAAAAACAAGGAGGAGACTCAAGCAAACCACCCAAGGGACCATTAAGTGCTGGGTCCTTATATTTCTGTCTTACAGGCAATTCTATGCTCCTTTTAAAAACCTGTGTGTGTGTGTGTGTGTGTAATTTTTTTTTTTTTTTTTTTTGCAAGAGGTAAGTGGACAGCATGATAATATGTCTCAAAGAAGGCCTAACTGCCTAAGTAACATTGGACTGGTCAGTTCCCCTCCCCGGGCCTGTTTTCCCATCTCTCAAGTGTTAAGGAATTAAACTGGCTGGTCTCCCGTCTTTGCAATCCTAAAATTCTACCACTTTATAAACACAGTACACCCAAATGTGATGTTAAGTCATAACTGCCCTTAAAAAGACAAACAGCTTCACTGACTCACATCTAAACTTTTTATGACGTTTATTCTTGTATAGAGTGGCTCATATCTTTACCATATCCCCTAAAAGTAATGGCTAAAAGAACCATACAAAACCCAGTGGGTCATACATTGACTACGAAGAACTTTATTTTTAACATACACTTGAAAGTAATGCAGAATCAGTTTTGCTCTTCTTTGATGCCTCCCCAAAACCATCTGTGTTGGCAGATCTGCACGGATGCCACAAGCAGCGGCTCAGGCCTGCAATACAACTAAGATCACTGACATCACTGCCAAGTGCCCCAGCATTTCCACCTATAATGCAAATTTTTTTTTTAAAGATTTTATTTATTTATTTGACAGACAGAAATCACAAGTAGGCCGAGAGGCAGGCAGAGAGAGAGGAGGAAGCAGGCTCCCCATGGAGCAGAGAGCCCGATGCGGAGCTCGATCCCAGGACACTGGGATCACGACCTGAGCCGAAGGCAGAGGCTTTAACCCACTGAGCCACCCAGGTGCCCCCCAATAATGCAAATTTACCCAGAGCCGAAAATACATACTTAACTAGCTCTCAGTTCTCCACATTTGTAGTCCAGGCAAGCTGTGAGTCAGCCAAACAAACGCGATTATAAAAAGACCACTACTTATTTCTAAATGACATTCTGGGTAGATCTGCCTTGTGATAGGGTCTGGCTCAGTCTGACATTGAAATGTGCTCCTACTCCTCAAATGCCCACCACTATCCACAAGAGGGGGGACCGGAAGGTGCCAGACCGTGGGATAAATCAGATGAAAGGGAGGGTCTCTGAAATAAAACCTTAGCAGACTGCCTGACAACGGAAGATGTGGAGTTGCAGTCACATTTGCAACTGTCCAAGAAACAGGGACAGTCGTGGGCAGGAGGCTGGCCAAGCTTTTGTGAGAGTGGCAGCAGCAGCATCTTGAAAGGACAACTGCTAAAAGGCGACAACTCAGACCTATAGGGAGGGACTAAGGCCAGTGTGAGCCTCAAACTGGCCCCTTCAGAAGCTGGGCCTACCCCTTCCATAAGGAGTCCAGCCAGACCGGCCACACAGGAGTGACCATCACTCAGGGGTGGATCATTGGAATAACGTGCTCATAAGTAGGCTGCTCAGACTTGACAGTTTCTTCCCTTGCTTATGCTGCTCTCCCTCCCAGCATAATTATTAAGAGCCCCTCTTCTGGCTCTCGGCAGTTCCTGATTTGAACAATAAATTGTCTGATCACCCTACTCCTGAGAGAGGGTTGCAGATAAGTAAACACGTTTCTATTTTCACTGTTTCTAAGAATGAGGACCATTCACCCCCACCCCCACCCCCACAATTTGTTCAAGGTTCTCAGAGCAGGAGACATTGGAAAGGATGATTATTTTTATCCTTTGGGACTCAGCTGATGAATTTAAAAACATTCTTTGAATGTCAGGAAATAAGCAAGTATAGTGAACATCGGTCTCGTCCTTTGCAGCGCATGGCCACCACCTGAACCCTGCTGACCCAGTGCTTGGCTAACAGGGTCTCCAGCCTCAGTGCTCCCTCTTTATTTCAGCCTGAGCATCCATCTTACTGCATCACCACGTGTGGACCTGCATCATGCCTACTTGGATCCCTGAGTGGCTGTCAGGACCTAGAGAACAAAGCCCATTCTCCTGGGAGAACAAAATCTGCAGTCCTGAACAATCTGGCTTCAAGTGGCAACTTCCGGCCTCCTCCCCAACACTGCATGCAAACCTGACTATTCCCTTTCCCTCAGTTCATGCCTTGCACTGGAATATGCCCCACCCCACCCCAATCTCAGCCGACTAAAGCCTGCCAATAGCTCCTCCTGCTTCCAAGCACCTGGGGAAAGCATCTTCCATGAGTCCTAAAAGTACCATTCTTACCATACCCACGGGTACTGTAGCCCATGTCAGTACACAGTGAGCACGGTAATGACAATTCTAAACCTTTATCACCCACTATACCAAGTACATAGTAGATATAATAAATATTTGTACCATTTTTAAAAAAAGTCTGAAAATCTTTGGATTAGTTAGCAAACTAGGTTGTAAGAACATCTATTTTTTGTAAGCAAAGATAAAAATCTGCCCCTGCTCTTTTATAATTAATAAATAAATAAATAAATAAATAGATTGATCCACCAATGAAACAGCCTGAGAATTGTAGAGTGGTGCTTCTCAACTTTTGTGTGAATCAGAATCTCCTGGAGGGATTGCAAAACACAGATTGCTGGGCCCCACATGCAGAAACTCTTATCCCTTAGGTTTTGGGGTAGGCCCAAGAATCTACATTTCAAACAAATTCAATGATGACTCTGCAGTTACACCGCTCTGGGCCAGGGAAGGGGTTTGAGTGGCACCGTCAAAGTTTGTGCAGCATAGGAAACCACCGGGATTAATCCAGGAAACACTTCAGACACCACGGA